>JABFOV010002427.1:0-19930 GCA_022817685.1 Aradophagus sp. ZL-2020 | reverse complement strand
GCAATAAACAGAGACAACAAAAAATGTTGGTAAGTTATAATATTATTATTACTTACTTGACACCACTGTTCCACTATTCTCTTCTATAATTTCAAAAATAAAACTCAAGTGTGAGAAAGATCGAAATTCGCCACTTACTGGCAAAATTGTAGTATCATGTGTTCTCTTACACCTTTTCAAAACTATGTTCAAAAATGGGGCCTTTAGAACAACAGTTTTGCCACTAGGTGGCGAATTCAGATCTTTCTCACACTTGAGTTTTATTTTTAAATTATAGAAGTGAATAGTGGAACAGTGGTGTCAAGTAAGTAATAATAATACTATAACTTACCAACATTTTTCGTTGTCTCTGTTTATTGCAGATACAATATTTAAATTAAATAAAAAAATCAATATAAACATTTTAGATTTTTCTTTTTTTTATTTTTTATTTATATATCAGCTTGAGTTTTCTTGAAATTAAAATATTTTGACCTACTCGGTGAGTGATTAAGTTTGAGTCTTTCTATAGTGTCTTAATCACGAATTGAGTTAATTTTATCGTCGCTCGAGTTAGGCTCTTGTAGCCTTTTCAGTGTGTAGTTTCATTTAAAATTGTTAATAAACTTTTAATTTATTTTTATAAATCTTCTCTAGTCTCGAGTTTATTTGCTTCAAGTTTAGAGGTTTATTCTAATTATAATAAAATATAACGAAAGCTGGTTTAATTCTTTTGTTTGGTTCTTTTAATATTAATTCGAATTGAATTTAATTCAATTCAGTTTTAAGTTAAATAATTAATGTTGTAAATAAACTATACATCGTCATACATGGCTACATATTAACGACTAGCTGATATCCCATGCTTCGCACGGGAAACATATTAATATTTTTTCATTTAATAACAATTATTTAATTTGAATTCAAATTACTTAATCCTCAAAGAATCCCTAAATAAAAAGTTCATGAAACGCGGAAGTTGGTTACGGATGGTCAAAAAGGCCGTAACGCCTTTATTCGTCTCCTGATTAGTCGTCTCCCGTCGATAAGACGAGGAGAGACGACGTGTCGAGATATCGCAAAATGTCAATATGGCGGCCTCCTGTATTTTGACAGTTAGGTGGTCGCATGACGCACAACACCAGGGGTCTTACACCTAAGATTTTAGTTAAAGTTATATTCATAGATGGCGCGATGACGCATAAGCGATTTTAAAACATTCTGCATTTCGAACGCTGAAAGAACGGAAATTCAGTAATGTATCATTAATTGATGAAAAGAAAATCCACATCAGTAGACACGTTTGAATTGTATTCAATGCAAACGTGTCAACGTATCTGGATTTATGCGCGTTAATCAAGTTAAGATTTTTCAATTCAGTCGCGTCCGTAGTGTTCTTAGCGCCATCTACGCATAGAACTTTAACTAAAATCCTGCGTGTAGGTCCCCTGCACAACACGACCGATTGGATAATTTAAAAAATTTTTAAACATTTTTTAATAATATAAGAGAGTATTTCAAATTTCAAATAACATAAAGCGCGCGCATTGCTTCTAGTCCTCAAAGAAAGTGTAGATGTTACCATCTTGAAGTTGGTTGTGTAACCTTCTTATTCGTTACGTGGTTGATCAAGATTTTAAGTTTAAAATTTAAATTAGAAAAAAAGAAAGATGTCATTTGACATTTTAGTCTTTGACATATTTAATTATTAGTAGTTGAGGTTATAGATAATTTAAAAAATTATTTGTAATGTTTTATATTGAATGATACTTATTGATTTCATAAATTGAAAAGGTAATATGAAATTTCTAAAAACTATTTCTATGTATAAAAAAACTATGCATATTGAAAGTTACAAAATTTTATAAGGATTCATAAATATATTATCATCATTGTTTAACGTAATTTTGAAATACAATATTTTTTAATTTAATTACAAAATATGTTTCATAAATAAATTATAAAATAAGTGAATAAGAACTGATAAAAGTAGATGAATCTAAAAAAATTTAAAATGAATGTTTTTTATATTTTAAGAACTTCAATTTTGCGCGCGCAAAGCGTGCGTATTGATTCTAGTTCAATTAAAATTAAAATGAAAAGAAATAATTACTTTTTTTTTTAATTTTCTTCATAAAATAACATTTTATGTAGTCTATGACCTTCATGATATAGCGTAGAATCGCTCTACGTTATTGAATTTTAGATATGTTGTTTCACTTTGACGTAATGAACGCACAAACAAACAAACATATTTTCATTTTTATATGTTAGTCAGATTATGATCATAAATATCCATGTGTGGACCATGGTCATTTATGGTTATCATTGTCATCTATGGCTATACTGTACAAATATAATGTAAAATTAAATTACATATCACGTAAAATTAGAGTAAAAGTCTAAAAGCTAACCAATGAAATTGCTTCCTTTTGAAAATCATCGATTTCATTGTTAGCTTTTACACTTTTACTGTAATTTTACATGATATCTAGTGTAATTTTATATTCTTCTTTTACAGTGTACATATGGGCCTTGCATAGTCATACATGACCCTTAATGACTTATATACGTTCGTGCATTACACCGTATTTAATAACTGTTCATATATGGCCACAAATAATTATATATTAATTGTTTGCAATTATAAATGTCTATATGTGAGTCATAATATATGGTTTCCTTCATATATGAACTAAAATATTTATATCGTATAAAAAAAGTTGTATTTTATGATCTTTGTCAGTAAATATCAGCAAACCAAAAAGGATGAAGCTGAACAAATACAGTAAAGCGCATAGTTGAGGGTTCATCGCGGTTCATCGAGACATGGGCATTAATGAAGATCGGTTTGGAACGTGATTCAATTCAAAGAATGTGCGACGAAATGGTCCGGCGCTAGAAATTCATTAAAAGATCTGCGCTCCCGACAGTCAGCTGCTTTTACGGCCACCTTGTCGCAGATCGGTGTTTTGCCAGGAAACATAAGTGTAGAACGCCTGACTCTTTAATTATTCATAAGGCCGTTGCTGTCTTATTTTCCGGCCAAGAGCGGGAATAAGAAGAACGAAAAATGTATCCGAGCAGGAATAAAAGATTACGGAAATGTAAGTATAAAAAATCCTGTGAGTCCGCAGCCGGCTCTAAATTCAAGTGCAATCTCCCAAGTGGGCTCTTTGATGCCGAATTATGTTGCGTAATCTTTTGACAAAGCCGCCAGCAAGTCTTTGATGTCGTTTCTCCGTAATGACCGTTGATTGTATACAATAAATGAATAGCCGTAATAATTTTAATCCTCAAAGCAATGGTTTTAAATGCCGATGTCATACACATATGAATATTGTTTTAGTGACCTTTTTTATTTTACTTTTTGCAAAATCTACATAGTGTTTTTGAAAGTTAACTGCAAATTATCTTATATGTCGTTTCCCTGGTATAATTGTTTTAGATTAGTTACAGGTTAAACTGTTCCTGTTACTAAATAAAACCTGACTCGTAAAACTACACTGTAAAAAAAGAATGTAAAATTACACTAGATATCATGTAAAATTACAGTGAAAGTGTAGAAGCTAATTAATGAAATTGCTTCCTTTTGAAAAGCAGTGATTTCATTGGTTAGATTTACACTTTCACTGTAATTTTACATGATATCTAGTGTGATTTCACATTCTTTTTTTACAGTGTTACCAGTTACCGCTCGAAAATGTAGATGAATAATACTACATAAATATTATTCAAAATGTAATATGAGGTATCGTATAGAAAAATTTGACCCGATACTGTCCAGTAACCAAACAGTTGCTAGTTAGTTACTTGAAAAGGTTTGGTAACCGGCTGCCGTTGGTAAATTTGAAATGAAATGAAATTCGTATGGCTTAAAATTGTCAAAATAAATTAGTTCCTCCAGTTAATAATTGACACAACTAATAATACAATTTACTAATGTCTCAGATATAAATAGAAAAATTAATAGAGAGACTATTTTCATAATTTTTTATTCGTATTTTTTTATTTAACAAAATCTTTTTGCAAATTTTAGTTTATATAGTTTTCAAAACAAATCTTATTACGTTGATAAATCACACGTCTCACAGTTTATAATAATTTTATTAGTTATTTACTTTTATTTCATACATTATACATAGGCAGAATTTATAATTATTAACAACCTAGAAATATTTAATGTACATATTAAACAAAGCATATTCAAATATTTCGTGGACTTAAGCGAAATTAATTATGGAACCTTGCAAATTTCCAAAATAACATTTGAAACAAATATATTCATTATTGGGATGTAATATATTCAAAACCAATACAATTATGAAATTTACATAAACAAGGCATTTAATGTACAAAAATTATTATTTAAAATAAATCATTTGCACTGATTTTTAATAAATATTTATTTCAATCACAAAAGGATTGTATTTGATTTTTAGTATTTTTTCACAACCAAAGTAAATCATTTACATGTATTAAACGTTTCCTGAGTGTAGAACAAGAGTTTTCGTGGAAGTTTTACTAATTTATTTTCTCAAAATTTTTTTGTCTTAATTTTCTTAAAATAATTTAAAATAGAATCTGTTTAGTAACTGAACAGTTTTGCTTAGATTAGTGAATCTAGTTACAATCTGGCTAGAAACTCTTTTGAATTGAATTAAAACTAGTCAGACTTTTACTCGGGTTAGACTACTTCATCCATTGGCATCTGGAAATTTAATGTGAATCAAGAAAATGTAAAAATTTGAACTCCAAAAAGAAATAGAATGACTAGATATATTTTTGAATTAAATAAGTGAAAAATAATATTCAAGCAGTAATATTGTTATGTTATGAAAAAGTTATACTATAAAAACTTAGACTATTCTTGGAAAAGCTTCCGTTTATTATTTATTATTGCAATTTGTCTGACATATAATTCATAAATTTCTTACGCGTTAAATCAAAACAAAAATGACCCACAAAGCTGCTTAAAGTTTACGTCAAACATGATTAATTGAAGGTTATTTCGAACATCGCGATGCCAGATGGCGCCACCGCGTGACATAATAAATAACGTTGTCGATCGTTAACCATCATTAAGCTCGGAGTTAATTATAAACGAGTTTTATGTCGAAGTATTGTCGCGACAGGGATTTGGTAAATTCAATAAAATGACGTGATATAAATTCCACATTGAACGTTATAATAGCACAGATAAAAAATGAGTGCATGCCTAAATATAAAAAAAAATTACCAAGCTCGATATTAAGGGAACCAGAAAATAAAATCAATACAATCCTGAATTTTGGGAAGTATTTAAATAATTTGTATTATTAGATACAAAATAAATATTTTATGCATGCCGAAATCGCATATATGTTCGTGTTTAATTAATTATTTATACTGTGAAAAGTATCGCATTCAAGACATTTTTGTTATGGGACGTTCGTTCGATTTTTTTTCTGGCTAATTTAATTAAGAAATTATATTGGTAACATTGAGATACTAAATAAAATAACTTCATTAATAGAATAAATTAAAATTAAGATAGTCAATTTTCCTCAAAGAGAAAGTTCTTGCTTTCAAGTATTGATCAAATGTCTGATTAATCATATTAAAATAAAATTGAAACAAAACATTTGTAAGCACTAATTCTGAATATTCAATTTCAATTTTATTTTTACACTTTAAGGATAACATTCGTCAACATTAATGTAAATTTCACTCGATTAAAATGTATTTAAATAAATTTATTAACGTAAATAAGAATACTTCATTATTATGAAAAGCATGTTTCTTTTCTTTCGCATGTTTTTTACTGAAGTGGAAACGTTATCGCTAAAGTCATCCGTATCACCCGATACGGTCGTATCCCGGCTGCTCATTTCAAAATAACTGTGACTTTTATTTGCCGATAACAAAATCTGAAGAAACACGAGTCGCGAGGTCGCGAAGCATAATTACTTGCACCTGGCACGTAACATTTTTCGGCCCGTCACTTATGAGCTTGGACAAAACTTGAACTCGGCGCCAGAAACGGCAAACTGAGATGGCGTCCGCCGTGCGAAATCCAGCGGTTTGCGAGCAAATTGGATGTTATCTCGGCAGCTGGGGACAGCGCGCAAGCCCACACCCACTTATCCCGCTGAGATGAGAACTTTAGCCGCAACCCAGAAATACGGGCGAGCTTTAAACTTCCCTTTCGCATCGAAAGTTCCTGTTCGGAGTAGCCGGCGGGTCGATCCCCGGCATGGTTCAAACGTCCGGCGTCGATTACGCGAGCGGGCGCAATCCGAGTAGCCTCGCTCTGCAAATGGCAACGTCGATCATCCTCGGACAAGCCCTACGGCCAATTTGCCCTCCGACGTGGTTTTTTCCTCACGCTCACTGACACGGTTGGCAGCTTTTCTTAAACATTTCACGTGTGCCCAACATGTTAAACACGAAATTTATGCAAAATTATCGTTGATAATCGATATCGCGCTAAAGACGATATTGTGATACAATAAATGATACGTTAATATAGAGAAAAGTATCTCTATCATAACTTTTGAACTTCTTGAAGCATGTAAGTGAAGTGTGTTGCGTGACATATGCAACGAGTTGTAATATCAAAACAGACCTGAAACATGACCTGAACAGACCTAATAATCAAAACAAATCTAAAAGTAAACTTAAATATTTTTAAAAGTCGAATATACAAGATTTCATATACATATATATATTTATAATATATATATAGTGACGCATTTGGCATTTAAATTTTTGATTTCTCTTTTTTTATGTTCATATACCTCGCGGCATTTGCCACGTGGCTCATTTTTATTATTTATTATTACTTTATTTATTCATTAATTAAATAATTGAATTACTTTTAGATTGATATCAACACAGACATACTATGTTCCGACAATATTTTTGTTTATGTTAAAATTTCATATTAAAATTATTCACTATATATTAAATTTAGAAACTATTCTTTTCTCCTAAATACAATTTTATTACTGTCAATGTTACATTATTTTTTCAGTCATCGAATAAATTACGTAATTCATCTAAATAATCAAAATAAGAACAATTTTTATTACATAACGACTCTGTCAGTATCTCTGAGTTAGTTTAACTTTGCAGCATTCATTCGAAAGTTACTTTACTGTGTGATGATCATTGTTCACCGGCCAAAATTGAATTTGTATTCGTAATCACATTGCAATTAAATCCTAAATTGTTATGACTCTCATCAAAATACCAAGTTAATTCGCAAAAGGATACAGTTTTCCCGCCAAAAACACTTTTGGTTGGAAAATTGACAATTGAAATTTCGTCAAGTGGTTAGTATTGCTTTTATTGCAAGTTTTTAAAGCATCGCTGATTTTAAAGCGTTTTTCATTTTATTTAGCTATTTTCTTGCTTTTTTAAAATTCTATTTAAAATTTTGATTTATGATTGTAATCTTATTTTACCGTTTAATTCATCATCAGTTTCAGTATTTGGTTAATCACTAAATTTCATCACTGATTTGATATATCATCTGGAAGTTAATTTTCCGTTAATAATTGTTTCAAAAGAACAAAAATGAATCAATTCGAAATAACTGAGTGGTAGCAAAAAGTGCAATTTCATATACGAATTATAGTTTGCAGATAACCAGGAGACAGCCAGATGGAGTCTAAGTTGCGGTTCGCCGCCCGTGTAGGAAATCCTCGGCAGGACGCAACTTCTGCAGAGCATGTCTCGGACAAGATGTTGCTTGACCACTCACGTGGGTCTAACTTATGGACAAGGTGTGTCGGCGGATTTGACATGTTTTGTCCGGGAAAGAGATAGTGGCAAACGTATTTGCGTCGCTCGCCATTTCAGGCACGTGCATTTTCTCGCACCGAAATTAAGTTGCACAACTAAATGGAAGGAATATTTCAATCTGATTCAACACTCGTTGATTTGATGCTAGAGAGAATATATGAAAATCCTAAGTCTATTCGATCGTTATCCTTAAACTTCTTAGGTGATTTTTATTCACGTCCAATTTCGTATTCAAATTTTGCGTCGCATTTCAGATGTTTGCATATGAAGATTTAATAATAATCAAATTTAATCTAAAAGTTCACCAAATCGAGGAACAAGTCATTTAGATGAATATTATTCAAGATTGAATTCTTTTATCAAACATAAAAATTTTTCCGTATAATTTAAATGGTATACAACAGCTTTAAATGGTATTTCTTTATTAAATAGTGAAAGACTCTACATTTTTACAAGAAATCGACATTTTCAACTAAAGAGAGATGCTTTTGTTATTATTTTTGAATTTAATTTCTCTTATTTGATGAAATTATTTGATAATACTTGTTACGGCAAAAATGCGTAAAATTAACTCTTCATCACAAATACCGCTAAAACCGCATCCTTGTGGTTATAAAGAGGGATTGGTCAATGATTTTAGATCTCTATATTAATATGTGTAACTTCCGCTTGACAGAGCCGATCTAATTGTGTCTTCACCGTGACAGCGTTTACGCTACGAACACATGTTTTTCTCATTCGATTTTTACGGACACGCATACGCTTATACTGTCATTGTGAATAGGCCATAATAACCCCTATAAGCGGAGCGCATTCAATGTATTTCAAATGGGCGCACTGTGTTTAAACGCTTTATTTTGAAGGGTTGTTTAGCATTCTTTTGTTATTGACGGTCGAGCACTAGGGTGAAGCGGGCGAAGACTGATTGAGTGGAGGATACGCGCGGAACCTTGACAGAGCTTTAATGTAGTCGACGGTACTGTTGCTTAAAGGTCAGGGCATCCACCTGACAAACAAAAGATGAGGATTCGAATCCAGCCACTGCTTTTCGACGATTTTTCCACCTCATCGTCCATAAATATAAATTTCAAATACAATTTTATTTGTAGTATTATGTTCACAACTTAAAAAAAAGCTTCATTCTGTAACTCTAATATGAAAACATTTACATTGTCGTGATTTTCTCTTCGAGTTATCTGCATTTATTTATATGATGAAATATTATATAGTGGAAATTGAATAATTATTTCAACAAAACAGTAAAATATTTGAAAAAAATTATAAAAGCAATATTAATTTGTAAATACAAAATGTATACAGAAACTTGCAACTACAAAAAATGTAGGCACAGGAAAATGTTGAATTCAAATTCATTGAATAAAAATTTAGAGAAGTATTTCACAATTGAAACAATGAAATACTTTATAATATACGTGCTGAGTTGAAAAAGTTTGAGGGATAAAAAAAAAAATTTAAAGAGAAAGCAAAACTATGTTTGCAAATTTGAATTTCATTTCGGATATAATGTATTGAATACATTTTCAGGGTACGTTACCGCGGCAGATTTTGGATGCAAATAGGTTCCATTTATATTATTATTCGAAATCGCATCATCGGTACATTTCACAATCATATTTACTGAATTGTTAAAAATAGTAGCCAACCGCAGACGTTATGTCTAGCTGTTATATTTTCAGCTGCAAACATTATGCACTAATGAGATTAAGCTTGTTAGAGCAAGTGAATAAGCGATTATTACAGTAACGTGATTAGCACTACAGTGGAACATGGTTGATTCAATTCATGGGGCTTACAAGATTGATCTCATTGAAACAAATACGCATGTAGGCCTTATACACAGCGCTCAAAGTAGCATCGTTTGGCCGATAATGAATAACAAATTTTAAAGTAATAGAGTTAACCCTTTAGTCACGTACATTTTTCAAGTTATTTCAATTTTTTTCACAAATCAATTCAACGTAAATGATTTTCTTTTTCACCTTTTCATTAATATTTATAATATTCCTGTATACTATAATATTATACTCCCTATAATATTCCCGAGTGTCGAATTACAGCGTAATAGACAAAACGGTAAATCAATTACGGAAAACATAGAAAGAAATTAAAGTTAAATTTTAATCATATGTCGTGGTGTCTGAAAAAGTTAATGAGTTCATATTTAAAGTATTTTGTAATTAATGATGTGTGCATATTAATTGTATATAAGTATATAAATAAATTGTATATAAGTATTGGGTTAAAATTTGTTTACAATATTATAAAAAAATTGTATATATATTTTCACTTTACTTTTAAGGTAAAAATGATACTCATTTACGACACAAATAAAATGAGGAACAAACAAAGAAAGTAAAATATGTTTATAATTGTGACAGCAAGAGAAAAACGGTAAGTGAATTATGTTAACCCAAAATAAATATTATCTACTGTTAATTCTCCATCGTTTTCAACTCACTACCTTTTACTCGTTATTTACAATTGGACGAAAGTTTAATTAATCTCAAATGCTTGGCTGAGGCGATTTTTCAACGACCGAGTTAAGCGCGCGAGCAACAAAATCATCGATTAATCATTCTCATCGGGATCGCGCGATGTAAATCCGTGCATCGCGGCGCTCGGGATAATTAGCGCGAGGCGCAAAAAGTCGGCTCATTAAAGACGTATTTGAGCACATATGAGCCGCGTCGTAGTCCCGGCGCGAATTTCGTTTTGTCCGGATTAGCGAGCAGCTGCAGCGCCGCTGATTCGCCCTGCATAATTGCATTTTAAATATATTTGTACACGAATACAATTCACGGCGGCGCGCCCCTGGGCCAATTAAACGCAGCTTAAGAGTCGCGCGTTTGCCGTACTTTTGCGGGTGTCGCGCGCCGATGCATAAATACTCCTGATCCGTTCATTTATCATCGCAACGCGGGCAAATAAAGCGGCGGAAAGCGCAAGAAAGGGCCGACCGTGGGACGGAGGGTTCCGAGGAAAAAATGGTTCGGTCTTTCGTTCGCTGCCTCGGTCGGCAAGAACAGCCGAGCGAAATGGGTTAACGCGATAAGCCGCGTTAAACGAGCGAAGCGTCTCGTCGATAACGCGTTTCTGCGAAATAACCGACACGCCAAGATCGGCGGCCCGCTTTCTATTGACACACGTTTCCGGCACAGCCAGCGAAATATTTATCCACTTGGGCGGCGAATATTTATCTCGCACGCCGTGCCCTCCTGTAACCGACGGAATTGCGGCGCCGTATCTGAGCCACGGCGAATTCCGCTCGGATAAATTCCGCGGCAAGCGCAACTTTCGCCGGCACTGTCTGTCGCGTGATTTCTAAGCTGACTTTGCCGCTGCTTTTTCCAATCCCTTTTATTTTGACACTGTCAAACCATTTTGTTGGTATTTTCGTAATGACAAGAAATACACTGATTGATTTTTTGGACAAAATAATGAATTGGGAATTTCTTGGGGCGGCGAAATCTGATAACTTTATTTACAGTGAAAATCGAGTTGACACATTTCTTGTTTGAATAAATTATACTTTTATTATATCAGATTAGATTCATCGGAGACTGATTGTTTTTAAAGTTAGATACAAGTTTACAAAGTTACAAAAAGTATGTCTATTTTCGGGAACAAAACTAGGTAAGAAGTGAATCAACTGGAATCGATGCGAATTGATATCATTTTATAAATGTTCGAAATACTCCAAGCAGAAAACTGAACGATGATTCTTTTTGTAATTATAAACATTATTGAAGAACGATAGCTACTTTGTTTTTTGATCATACTTAATACTATTTCTTTCTATATTTTCATTTTCTATCGACGTCTACATTAATTTCACTACAGGTTCCCGTGATTTGACATGCAAATTAATTCGAATCGACGTTTGATGAGGCGATCTTTCCTCTAGTCAAGTGCACTATACTTAAATCGATGTGATCAATAACGCCAGCGAGCTATTCCGAAAAAATTGCAGTCAAGTTATCAACATTTTTATCAACAAATTTGAACAGAGAAAACAGTTTGTAAAATAAAATTTCGTTTTTCGTTAATTTGAAAATTGTCTATACCAAAAGTAGAAAAAAAATGTAAAATATAATAAAATTAATAGTCGTAAAAAGTCTTTTTAACATAATTCGCATTTTTGCGAATAAAAGAAAACGAACAATGGATGTAATTCCAAATTGTTTTAAGTAAGACTTTGTTGATAGAAAGGCATTGGGACTTTCCTGCATATTGTTTTAGAGCTTTTAAATAATACCACTTTGTGAGCGAGATAAATTTGAGTCGACTTCGCATGGCAGAGGAGTCAACCCTCGATTCGTCGGAAGAGTGCGTCAGCCTTGCGAATCGTTTATTAAATAAGACGTCGTTTGTGTCGTAAGGGCAGCACCTTACCATTCGGGCTATTACATGATTGCTCGTTATTATTTCATGTAACGGCCTGAGCGCTTTTGCGACGACGAAAAGTTGTGTTCGGCAAATACACCGACGAGAAATTAATACTTGCAAGCGTACCGGATAATGTTGAGTTGATAATGGGGAGACGACGACTCGAAGACGATACGGGCGGAGGACGAGCTACATGGAAAGCGATCTCTGCTTTTTCCGCTCGTTCCGCCGGATTTAGTTCATTTTAAAAAAGCCACTACGACAACTTCGAAGTCATGGCTTTTATTTCGCTTCCCCGGTAACATTTTTGATGTCTAATTATTAATTATGCATCATTAACCTACCTACACGAGATGTTTATAATTTAATTATGCAATCATGATTTCGTTATCTCTGAAGAAAGTTTTGTCATTTTTAGAGAAAACTTTTATCAAGTTACAATCGATTCAGTTCTCCTATCCTTGTTCAAATAATGTTTTGCTCTGCTTCCATTTAAATCGACAAGTCGGAACCGGATACGACCACTTAAATTATAATGATGTAGCTCCTTATAAAAATAAAAGATGAAAGTGTATTTCACGCTTTTTAAATTTGGCGCCATTATAAACGTTGGGGCGAAATCACAATAGAGGATTCACGGTTTTATCAATCTACACAATGAACTTAATTGGTCGATAAATTTAAGTAGTGTCAATGTATATATAATTTGAGTTTACTTAATGTGAAGTTAAAATAAATTGAATGTTTGAATGTTGTGATACATGTTAAGCACTTTGATTAATGTTTCGTAATTCATATTATGAAAAGTTAATTTCATGTGTATATTTCACCGATTGAAGTTTCATGGAATCGTTCAATGGACATTGCGTTTCTTTGTTCGGTCTACTATTGACATTTAAATCTTCAATTCGTGGAACTTGAGGGTAATCGAAAACGCACTTATATTCCTGTTTCTGATCCAACAATGATAACATATAATTTACTGAGTCCTGATCGGATCTCGAACTGCAAAAATGATAGTATGCGTGATGAAAAACATATTTTCTAATGACTTCTCGGAGTATGTAATTTCTGTTATCTTTGAAGATTTTCGCTGTTATTGTGGTAAATGTATTTTGAAAACAGAAAGTTTTCTCCCTGAGTTTACAATTACAAATTACTATGAGTTATTTAAGTTTGTAACATTAGAATGACGTTTAAAAAAAATAAATAAACATTTATTATACTTCTTCAACTTTTATTAAACGTTCTTAATACGTTATAATAAATTTTTATTCCGTCGAAAACAATAACACAAAGATTAGTTTTCTAGTAGTGAATGTCAATATTCAAGTTAAAGAAAAATACAATTTTCGTTAAAAAATAAATACCTTTTTTGCTATCCATTTTAATCAATATGAATTCTTCTGAATCGATGATACTGAAAAAGGCAGAAGTGCTCAAACAAAAAACAACGTCTAAAGTTTGTTGGCATCGATTTAATTTGTTGGATTTAAAATAATCTGCTGGCCTATAATATCCGAGCTGAAATTGTGCAACCAAAGGAATTGCACACAACTTTTGATAACAAATTGAGTAATGCATAAAAATTATTGCAAAAAATGTTACAAGCATTTAAATTTGAAATCATCGATCTACTAGGCTATGAAATCAAAATTGCGACTGTGCGGACGATGAAATTCCAACTGCTGATTGCATGCAGTTAAATAAAGTGTGTGCAAAGCTTGGTCGCATAAAAATAATATCACAAAAAAAGTTGTAAACATTCAAAGTAAAAACAAATTTTTTAATGTCTATTATTTCAATCTTAGCAAATTATTTCGAATTTAGATTTTTTTTGCAGTTAGGATAATAATTTGAACACAAACTGTTTTGCAGACTGATTTTGAACACAGCAAATTATTTTGATACCAGTCATCGGCGTGCCCAGCTTTCACTTAAAAAGAGATAGCAAAAATATAAATAGGTGAAACATAAATAGAATAAATAGAATAGGTGAAACATAAATAGGTGAAATATAAATAGGTGACTCTCAGTCCAGCCTAGTGTCATTCTCTATTCCACGTGTTTATATTTCTGTTACCTTTTTTTGAGATAAAAACTAGGCACATTAATGATGCTAGTAGACACTGATTTTCGGTTGAGAACTGATCTGACAAAAGTCTTTCTTTTGAAAGAAAAAGATTCTTTTGGGAAAATACTACAATGGAAAATCTTTTTCGTCGAGATTAAAAATTTTGAGCGCAAGAGATATTTTTAAGAGTGTACATTGAGACAGATTATTCAATCGAACGTTCAATCAACGTCGACAAAATGTTAAAATCAACCGAGTATGATTCCAACGACTCTATCGCCCTCAAAGAAAAGTACCCCGACACGTAACCCTCATTTGCGGCAAACGGCCGGTAACGTGAGGTCCTGATTGACGCTTTCAGCTTAACCATGATACGCTTCGCGATCCGTCTGGCGAACGTGAAGCGCAGACAATGGGCGCCACTTGTCGAAGCCGCGGCGTTTATTAGAAGCGCACACACCCGGGCGAATTGGATGAGCGGGCAAATTTACATCTCCTGAGTAGCGCGGCTCAAGGCTTGCGGTAAAAACATGCAAATGTGTGTTTTATCGCTAGCTAAACGTGCATTACCTATGTACACGGTGCCGCTAACCGGGTTACCACGTAACACAATTAGCGGCCGTGCTAATTTCTCAAGGCCCGAGCGGCGGCAGCGCGCGCGAATAATGGCTCACTATTAATAAGCAAATACAATGAACCTTATCTGGGACGCCGCGCCCGTCTTGTATGGCTCTGCAGTCAATGCGTGAATATTCAGTTTGCCTCTATAGATACAGCCAACAGCCCTGGCCAAACAGCGGCCTCCGCCGAACGGATCGCTCAATGCACTTATGCATACATATGCCGTGGATACGTTGCTACGTTTGCAGATACGTGCGAGGTTGCGCGTATATACATTTGCGCTCAAGTTTCTGCAGATAATTACAGGATCGCTTTTTTTTTCACCGATGTACGCCGACTCGACGATTGCAGTTTGGGAGACAACGCTTGGACGCAATCCAAGGCCGCTGAGGAGACAGTCCTGGCGAATTTTGACACGCTCCGCGGCATGACGTTTGTTGCGACGACAAACAATATTAACCTCCGAGGTCGACCGATGTTTGCTTTTGTGATATCTGCCCCTTTGTTTGTCGCTCAGACGTTTGCGGGTAGTTTTGTTAGTTTCGCTTGATCGCGCTGGGTTATGATCCGCAAGTTATCTATTTGCTCGTTTTAGTTTTGACGTTACATGAATTTAGAATTACAGCGTTGTTGTATATTATTCAAAATACATGAATCTATTTCATTTTATAGTGACAAGTATGTTTTACATAGATTTTTCATTTGTAGCAAGTTTAATTTATTAGTTATTTTAAGTTTGATTAGATCTCTTTTGTGTATGATTTCCGTTTGTAGCTATTTTTAAATCGCAGCTCGCTTCAATTCACTGTACGGAATTGCATCCAAATGTTTATGTGACTACAAAATGAAGTTAGCTGTGATCAGCTGAAGTGAGCAACAAGCTGAAGTTAACGATGAATTGAAATTCACTGCAAGTCATACAAAATTGTAAACTTGCTTCGACGTGTAGTATATTTCAATTCGTGGTAAACTTGTTGCTCAGTACAGTAAACGAGCAACGTGAACGAGCAACTCGCTTTAGATTATTTATTATACTAATAAACAAACTGCTGATTCGCGCACTATCATCTGAAGTAAGCAACAAGCTGAAACTATTTCGAATCGAAATGTGCTACAAGTCAAGTTAAGCTGCAAACTTGTTTTAACGTACAATAGATTTCAATTCTCAATAAACTTTAACTTGTTGCTTAGTTTAATGAATAGTACTATCTGAATTATTGCTTACTTCAGTTTGCAACTAGGTAAATTAACAATATGCTTTAGTTTACTGTGTTCAAAATTAAATAAACTGCTAGTTCGCGCACTATACACTGAAATAAGGTACATTGTTTACGTCTTTCACACTTACTATCTACTTGAGGTGCATTAAAGTTCATTCATCGAAAATATAAAATACAATAGAAAAAATAATGGAAAGAAAAGTTCAAAGCTTGCTTTAATTTGATTTATGTTTTTCAGTTGAGTTCAGTTTACAAGTGACTCATTTGTGGTTACCCTCAATTTATTCTCCACTTCAGCTCGCTGCTTACACTATCATAAAGCTCACTTCAATACGTATCTCACTTCAACTTCAGTAAATTACCGTATTCACTTAATTACAATCAATTGACCATTCAAATACCATTATCTTGTCTCGAGGCACGATAAGGGACTTGCATGACGCCGACCAAGAACACCTGGTTCCTGGATCGACCCGGCAGATCGTCAAGTTTTATCGCGGCAGACATTCATCGGTCGTCCGAGATCGCATCGGGTACCTGTTACGCCGTCGAATTAACATTCGCATTACACGGCCTAAGCCATGTCGCCCATTGACTCGTGACCGTAATTAGCTGATTGAATTGGGCCGCCGGAATTCTCGAGCACGAAAAATTTCGCGGGCCATTATCCAGTGGGAACGTTTTATAACTAATTCTCGTGTCACCGAGTGAATTGCCCGCTTTTAGCCCAACTTCAGTCTTCAATGTTTCATTGAATCGCGCTGTCGAATCGGCGACCGTAACGTTTCATAAACGTTTGAAAGTTTGCATTCAATCGGGCTCGCGCATTGTGCTTGCACCGTTCAATGGCCCTAATTGGGGCTTGGGGGCGGCTCCTTGGAAAATTATTCGTCGCCACTTATTAGCCAAGTACGACGCCCACGATGCCGCGTCTCGGTTGGCCCGTTTGTCGTTAAAATAATGCACGCCGCTAGACATCAACGCACAATGTCTGAAGTTGGCCTGGCTGGATTATTTGGTGCGCGCGCCGCCATTCAGAACGTCCTAATTATATCGAGCGATATTCCTAGACGTGGCTCGATGTAATCATGATCTGCAAAGCCGCAAACAATGGTCCTACGGGTAATTGTAACTTTGCTAATTAGCTAAGCGCTGGCGACGCCACAAAAAATCAACGGATTGTCGCGCTATTTATTGCGTAACACTACACGAAATTTACGGCAAAGATAATTAATTATCCATATTGTAAATGAAAAAGTCTTTATTTATAGCTGTTCGTGTAATGCTTAATTGTCAAATTGATTCCTTTGAATAATGTATTTCAAATTAATGTTTTCCCTCTTCTAATAAATTGTATTTCTAACCCGTTCAATACTGAAAGCAGAAACGAAAGCAAAACCTAAGATATTAGACTGATAACCCATGCCATACCGAGCCGTTCCCTCGTATTCTAATTCAAATTCCTTTAATGTCCCGCGGAAATGACGGCGTGAAATTTAATTTAAAATCTCGTCCCACGGAACACTTCGATAGTCGAAGACGAAACAAGCGAACGTTGTAGTAGTAATGACCCGTAACAATTCCCTTTAATTAAGGTCGTCCAGTACTTCGGTTCAACTCTGATTACCAAGCTTGCGCTTGACCCTAGTTCCCGAAATGAGAGTCCGAGTCAAAGGTCGCGAGTAAATCGTTTGATACGAGTGCATTACAATAATGACTGCCGTTGCCGCGGAATCTCGCGCAAATGAACGAACGGAATCATCCGGTCTGGTTTGTACGAAATTTCGAGGTTATGTCGCGCCACCTCCGGCCGAACTTCCGTCTGGCACTCGGCTCGACCGCTATCGCCATCTGGCTAATCCCCAAGACGATAAAACACGTGGGACGGAATTCGCATCAGCCTTATCTGACTCGGGGTCGAAGGAGCCGAGCTACAGACGGCGGGCCCACGCGCAGAGGGAGCCAGCCTGCGGTTTGTACAGGGAATTATGCGAATTTCCTCCAGTTTCGTGTTATCGCTCGCGAATACATTAGGAACGGCCGGACCCCTTACACCTACTAAATTCCTTCTTGGTTTTACACTCGATGAAACAGCGCCCGGCATCAAAGGGACACTGCCGTGCCGTTCGATTTTGCATTAACATGCTGCAGCCGAAGATTGGATTTCACGGTCTGAATAATGGGGAAGAACAATTTTCGGGATATGTAAGGCATTTCGGCGTTCTCGAGCAATTTCGTTGTTATACATTTGCGCGATGATAATTTTCCGCGATGCCGCAATGACGCTTCCCTTTGTTGATCTGGTTAAACTGTTGGCCAGCACTGTCCGTTCCGTCTTTAATTGTTGTTTATAGCGGCTTTACTGGAGCGGTTACGATTTTTTAAAAATTGTTGTCTGGTAAAAGGGAGGAGAACTCGCGTTTCGGGGCGAAAGAAAAACTTGTTCGGAAAACTGTGGCAGGAGTTTAATGAAATTGTCCGGCCATGTTTTTCGACGTAAAGTTGCACGCGCGTCGTTTTCAACGCGGAAGTAACGTCGGGCGCAGCGACATAAAACACAAAAATTCGTAGCTAAAGTGAAAGAAGGGTAGGATAGATGGAGCGTGGGCATGTGAGCCGAGATAGTGATACTGAAATGGCCGCGGAAATGGAACTGTTTTTTACGAGGTTACCGCAGACGACGGGGAACAAAGGAAGCTCCGGAGTGGTCCGACGTTACGCTCTTTTCAGAATCCCCGTTTCTTACTTAATGATTTCTCTTTCTTCAAGCTTTCGTGGGACGACCATGTATGAAACGCATTACGGCTCGTCGACATCTGCCGAAATTTTGCCCGCGTTTTTGCACCTTTTATCCCCGAATTAATCTTGTTTGCGCGAAAATGTGCTTTTTTGCCCCGCCCGAAAGAGATACGGCGAGGTTTCGACATTGATCCAATTACCATGACTCTTTCTCTCCGTCTTTCAAAGTACACGGGCAAAGTTGTTTTATTCATCAAAACAAGCCGAGAAAATTGTTTATCTCTATCGCCCGACGCAAACACGGGCTTTCCCTTCACCGCTAAAAGATTCGAATTTTTCGAATTTTCCGGCCTTATGAAGAAAAAGACGTGAAAAGTTGATATTAAAATGATAACAGGAAATTTAATAAAAAGGACTATGCATGCTTCAAAGTTAAACAAATTGAACAACAAAGAATTCAAAATTATTGGCAAAGGTGCAGCTTTTGATTGTCTATTGCTTTTTAATAAAAGTTATAGCAAGGCGTTGATAGAAAATTATTTTTAACGTTGAAACTTTTTATCTACATTTTTTGCATTCTTTACTTTTTTGTAACCATCTCTGAAAATAAACTATAAATTCAAATCAGCAAACGAGTTTTTTCGGCGAAAGTTGTAGTGGTACATAAAAACAACATTTTTACACCGTTGGAAGATTTATCCACATGTATCTGTGAAAAAATATTTGTTTTTTTTTTTATTTACTTAAAACGACGTTAAAAGTTCATTGCAAATTAAATATCCAATATATATATATATATATATATATATATTTTTTTTTTTTAAAAAAATGCCAGAGTGATATTAATGAAAAAATGTTTCGCATCACTTGTCAGTATGTTTTTGTCAAAGCCGATGTTTGCGATATTTTGTTTATTATTGACCCGGGCGAAGTCGTGAAGATAAAAATACACACTCGATGAAGCGACGGTCTTCGACTTTATTCGAAAAAGGGTGTCCTTATCTTGGACTGAGACCAAAAGGAGGCGGAGAGCGATATTTTTCTCGCGGAGTAATCGCGACAAAGCTCGTATACGGGCCTTAAAGTGTTATAAGGACATTTC
>JABFOV010002426.1:0-19935 GCA_022817685.1 Aradophagus sp. ZL-2020 | reverse complement strand
TCCTTCACCTGTTTTTTTGACATTTTTGTTTATTTATTATTTTTTTTTTTATTTTCTTTTTATAATTTTTTCTGTTACTGTACTGTTTAGAATATGTATTTATAAGTCAGTTACGATTTCATTACACAATTACGTTTATATTTTTGTCGAATACTTAAAATATGTTTTTTTTTCATCCGACTCTTAGAACGTGTTAAGACTAAAACATGCTACTATTCACAAAAAACACCGATTTGGAGTCTTATGCATTTTTGTCTTATTTTTTCTTATAACCTTATAAGTTGAATTTTTGTCTCATAAACTAAAATATTGTTTGATCAGTTATTGATCTAACAGCAAAGTTAATATGTAATTTTGAATATTTAAATTAAGGAATTTTTAGCAGTTTAGTTTAGTTTAAAATGTGCAAATGTAATTTAGCAAACATTCCTGGGTCTTTAGAAATACGCTAGTAAAAATTAGCTCTAATGTATTTAACATATCGTCGTATGACACGAAAAGGGCTACATTTCAAAATCTGCGTGAAAAAGGTTATGTTTCGTTGCGCGGTTGAAAAACGTTATGTTTCGCGTTTTTTTGTAAAAAGCTACGTTTCGGAAACCGACTAAAATATTAGCTCGCGGAAAAAGGTACATTTCAAGTGATTATCAGTGACACGAAATAGAAAAAATAAAGTTTATTTATAATACATTAATATACATTATTTAATTATTTTTCTATTTTTCTATTTCGTATCATTGATAATCACTTGAAATGTAACTTTTGTCGCGAGTTAATATTTTAGTCGATTTTCGAAACGTAGTTTTTTATAAATAAACGCGAAACATAACGTTTTTCAACCGCGCAACGAAACATATTCTTTTTCACGCAGATTTTGAAATGTAGCCCTTTTCGTGTCATACAACGATATTAAGAACGCAATTTACGAAAAAGTTATCCATTCTAATTTTGGTATCAAACAATGTTTTATGCTTTCGCGGGGGAAAATAAACATTTAAATTATAAATTATCTGTAAGTATTCTGAGTTTTTGCCTGAAATATTCAAAACAAGTACGTAAAGTTATTTTATTTCTTTTTTTTTTTTTTTTTTGTTTTTCTTAAAAAAAATGAACATTAATAATAATATTTGTCTAACAGCTTTCAAATATCACCAATATGAATTCACTACAAAATTATCAAATTATTAACAGTGTTAAAAAAAAAGAATTTAAAATGAACCTATTGAAAAAACTTTAACTTAAAACATCACCAATATTTTTAATTTTAAATGTTTTAGTATTTCATATTGAAACACATACATTTGATTTTTAGAATTACATGATTTTAAGTTAATAAAGTTTCAATTTACCATTGAATTCTACTTTCATTACTGTCAAATTGTCAATTTTTCGAAATTTTTAAATTCAAAACAACGTATTTTCTAAGAAAATTCGATTCCTTTACAATCATTTTAACGAAATTCATTTTTCCACCAACGTCAAAACCCGGAGATTCTTTATCTAAATCATCGTTGTTCTGCGTATCACGTTTTTCCGGGACAAATTCAATCCGACACGTTTGACGCAGATATAGAGCCGCTTTTAATTAACGTTCTTTCACCTTCGGCTGTTTTCTGTCACTTGTTGCACAACTAGGGAAAATAGCGAGTTCACGTCCCATCGGCTCCTTTTTCGTTAACGTGGGGTCAATTACCGGCTGGTTCCGGTTGGTGCTGCTCCAAAAGACCAAGTCGTCCCTTTTCGATTCGCTCGAATTCAATGACAGTGCGTTCATTTTATCGTTACTTTTATCATTTTTAAATTAGAGTTTCTTTTTCGGTATCACTCGTTGCCTTTATCTTTCTCCCTTTCCCTCTTTTTAAATTTTTTTCGTGAATTCTTTTATCTTATTTCAAGTTCATTCATGATTACTTTACTGCAACATACGCATATGCTGCGGTTTTTGCGTATATAATTAAACCACAACGTCGTGGTACTATATTTCACTTGACTTTGATCTTTCGCCAATGATAACACTCGAGACTCGAGCGGAATGACTTTTGTAGTGGGGTATTAAAGCGTTTTATTGTTTTTGGAGACATCGTTTTTTCGGGTCTTCCACTTGATTAATCGTTCATTTATGTATGTGACGCAAATATAACTGCAGTACACTAATAATTCGGGCATTCATTTTTGGTTCTTAATTTAACAGGAATCAATTATGTTTTCTTTGAAAACAAATGATTAGACCGTTTAAAACGACAAGTGGGATATCGAGTAATCAAATTTTCTGTTACTTGAAATTGATTTTTTTTAGTAGTTTTTTGGAAGCTTGTTTGAAAAGTTTATTATAAACAAATGGCATGTTTCGAATTACATTGAGATTCAAAAATTAGAAAATAAGAAAACCGTACATATGTATTGTTTATATTACACGTATGCTGAAATATCTGATTAATTTTTTCACAATAAAATTCATTGCGGTAACTTTCTTAGTTTGCTTTATGTTATCTAAGGAAAAAGAAATGGACGTGGGAAAAGTGCATGAAAATTCGTAATGCACGAGAAAAGCACGGCCGTTCAAAATAATTCGAGTCGCTCTATAAATATACAAAACGACATTCAGTCCGGTGCGACGCGTCGCGATGTTCAGATGTGCCTATTTTCCAATTCCTTCTCAAATCGTGAAAAGTGCCCAGTGCCCACGACATGTTCCCAACGCTTTTATCATTAGATCATCCTTTAGCAGTTTTGCTAATTCATTTTAAATTAAAACATCAAGTAATCGTTAAATGGTTGTAATTCAGAATTTCCTATCAAAAATGTTCCTAAAATAATACTCAAAACCGATAAAAATTCTTAAAAGTTGAGTGCAGAACAAAAGTGCGTTCTTCGGAAGTTCCTCGACGAAGATTTGAACCCGTGTCTCGTGGAGTAATTTGGTGAACATGTTGTTTCTTACTTTTTCTCAGGATCCACTAGTGTTGTTGGTTTAGTTACTAGCTGCATATTTTAGTTGTGTTTTCGTTAGTTCGTTTTTTTTCTCTTTCATTTTGGTGCCGGAAATAACGATGTGACCAAGATGGGCGGTGACTTAATTGGCCCACTCCGTGCCGCGTTAATGAATGAAAGTGACGGGATTGGATGTAGTTCAATTTTCGTGGCACCGTTGAAAGTTCTATGATGGAAAGGCTGAGTGCCGCGGAAATTTTAAGGAGAAAAGATAGAAGGCGCAGAAGAGGTTGGACAGTTGTGGTCGGACATGAAGTTCGGTGAGTGGATATCATTTCGGCAAGTTTTAATTAAATATCGATCGACCGGAATTTAAAACGGTTGATCAAACTCGTGCGATATTAGTTTGCTGTTTAGAAAATTGATTTCCAATTTCCATTATACGAAAGCGTGGCTTTGACAAAGACTCGCCAAAACTCGAAAACGTCGTTTGATTCGATTGGAGGACATTAAATTTGTAGTGCAACAGAAATGTTCGTTCATTGTGTTGGTAATCGCGAAATCCGATTATCCGCGGTCTGTTTGAAATTCGGCCATTGCCTGGCGCCATCTATCATTTACTGTGGTAAATGTCAACATTGCTAGTTACTAAGTTTTTCGGAACAAATTTGAAACTCAAATCCAATGGCCAATTAATTAGGTAATAGAGTCAATTATTTTAAACGAAAGCACTATTGGACAGAGAAATAATTACAGTGATAATTAATTACTGTTATTCATTTTCAATCCACAGCAAACATGATTCAAATATTATTTATTGGAATTCGAGGTAATTATTATTCACAATTTGTAATTAAATCAGTCTATTTTTCAATCTAACTATAAATCAGTTTTTAATAAATGAAATTTATCGTGAACTTTTATAACGTTTGACATTACATTTAAATGCATTTTTTTATTGATGAAAAGAAAATGTAATACCTAATGAAACAGTGTTTTTTTTTTAAATAGTATTGTATTTTTAGGGACGATTCCGTTACTCAACGAATTTTTAAATCAGAGTTATAGTTATACAAAATACCACGAGAGTAAACCATTTATGGAATTAACATAAAATGCCATTAGAAGACATGATTAAAATTTATGGTCGTTTGTCTGATACAAAAAACTCCATCATTAATAGTTCCTGTACTTCATCTGATGAAAATCAATTACTCAGCAATCTTATTATTTATTCAACCATGATTTCGGCTTCGCTAATAGTTGTCTCGTTAACTAGATTACGTTTTTGCACTAAATTTGACGGGCATAGTTTTTTACTAATCTCCGGATTATCTAGCACAAGAAAATATTAATACGTTTATAATATTTTGTATCAATCACACCGATTTTATCTTAAATTTTAGTTTAATTTTAAATTTATCGTATTATTTTTTCAAGGAAGTGCACTGCGATTACGATAAATATCATCGGTATAATCTCTTAATTACGTATCAAATATTCGTGCTCATATAAATTTATTTTCAATTTTTTGAAAAAAAAAAGAATAATAAACGTGAAACAGAATCCGAGGTATGCAAATTGTTGCATTTCGAACTCACTTTTGCGCGAGAAACATAATATTCTATCGGAAAATAATTTGCAAACCGAGATAATGCGATCGCAAAAATGGCAGGGAAAACATTTCTCGCAATGCGATGATAAAAATACACGTTCCCGAAGAAAGCCAATACGTTTGAATCGATCAACCAGATAAACATATGACCACCATATTGTAAAGCGGGATGCTTTTTGCTCGACCGTCGGTCAGCCTTACCGCAGGCGGACATTATACCAAAAACGAATGTGCGTGACCGACACTCCAGCGTACGGTTAACCGACACGAATTTTAACGTACTCGTAAATGCAACTGAGTTGCATCTCGCATCCGACTATTTCACTAAATTTGAATCCCATGCATTTCAAAATAATGACCCAGCAAAAAAAAATGTTTTTCTTGTTTATAAACATGGATACGAAAAAAATACAAAACGAAGTTCCATTCAAAAGTTGCTGAAATGTAAACAACGTGTATGTAAATAAACTAAAAATATTTCTGTTGGCAAATAAAAACGCGTATAAACAATATTCGTCCGTGCAAGTAAAGGTAATGAAATTAAGCCCACCGTTTTCTGTTAATATTTATGTTTTTATTTATTCACAAACACGTCTTCGTTAAGAATAAGTTTATGTGGCGACAAAATGTTTCGAAAATTATGCAAATAAAAGTTTGTCAGTCTATAAAAACTACGAACGATAAGTTGCAGGGTGACGGGTGACGGAGAATGGGGTTACGGAGTTTGCGCAACTGCAATTACAATGATCCTCGGAAACTTATTATCTGCGAACAAAAGGAAGTCTCTAAACCAGTAAATTGAGGAAAACTTATGGCTCGTCGCAAACTTTTTTATCAAATACTTAAGGGCACAGCTCGCTCACTCTCTTTTATAACATCCCGCGCGGATCTTCGTTGATCTCAATACCCGACATAATTGTCTCGGAAACGTCAAACATAGTCTGCTGCTTGGTAATAAACTGAAATCCACGCGCTTTTTCTCTGACAGAACTTAGAGTTTGAACGCTTCATAGCAAGCAGAAATGGAATGAATTATGAGCCATACAATTTGTAAATTAGTTAATTGTAAAAAAATCAAATAAAAACAGTGCATTTTTTTCTAAATCTTTGACATTGACATTTTTGAGTCTTATGTCATTTTTGTTTGTACTATGAAAAATTGAAAGCTTCGCGCATACTTTCATCTGTTTGCAACTTTTTAACGCGAGACAAGCAACATTCAACATTCAACATTCAACCGTTTTTGTTATGTAAATAAAACAGAAACAACGGTTTAAAAATTAGCGGTTTCTTCTGTGCATGAAAAAAAAATGGTTTAAAACGACGAAACTAACAAAACTCCTTCATACAGAAATAATGCGAATATTGATTTCCCTCCGAGAACAATGAGATTGTTCGATGTCGCTGGACTGTTTACAAATGAATAAGATATTTGTTTACTTTTATAATGGTGATTTGCATAAAAACGTTTTCCTTTGTTCGTCTGTGTAGTAAGTAGCAAACAAAGAATGTAGTTTTTTTTTTTTGTTTGTAAACAAATGCGCAAGCCGAAAACAGTGCAATGGAAGATTTTGTTTCTAAATAATCACAATGGAAACATACAAGCTTTGTTTGTAAACAAAGACTAAAGTAATCAGCTGGATTCGGAACTTCGTGAAAAACAAGCCCGAGATGTCGATTCGCTGGTGAAATGTTTCTCCGTAAACCTGATTAAGTCAGTTTTTGCACTCTCATGAATATTGTCTTACATTAAAATTTATTTAGCACTAAAAGTTCGTTTTATTTTAAATGAAAAAGTTTTTTTTTAGCGGAACAAGGTCTCTTCCTCCGAATCATGTCTTTTCAATAGAATACAAATTCTTCGTATATTTTCGTCAGTACATTGATACTAAGTTGTCGAATGTTGTTACTGACATCGGCGTATAATCATATGACAATATCGATTACTTACGTCATAACTGTTCTACAATTCGTGTCTTTCAGTTTTAATCTACTTTCTACGTCTTCTTACTAGAAACGTCAAACAAATTTCATATTATATTGAATCTGGTCCAGCAACTTTTTGTTATATATTCCCAACAAAGTTGGCCACAAACACTTAATACTGGGCGTACAATGTGAGCTCAAATTTACAACCTAATCTATCCATATTTAATAACTTCATTGTAGCGCATTACAGGATTTAGTCTTATGACTCAATTATATGACATAGTGCAGTTCGTACGAGTAATCATAAAATCATTTTCAACAGTATTGTAATTAATAACTTCTTCCAATGTATTATGTTATTAATATTCCTGTACAGTCTGCTTTCAGTCGATCTTTGTTGTAAAAGACTCAATTATTTTTATGCTTTGTGTTGATTATATATTGATTTTCAAGAATAACAAAGGCACAATTAACGAAGTTTATGATTTTTTAAATTAAATTTTTACTTTGATCAACAAAAGATACTTTCTTCCAACAAATATCTCAAACTTTATGACAAACTTTTAGTCACCAAAAGCGTTAAGTAAGTTAATGGTATTTTTAAACTTGATATCAAGTTTTCACTCAGTTGGAATCGCTGGGATTTATGAATTAAGCATTGATTGCATTAAAGTTTTTTGACCTCTGACCTCTGAAAGAGTTTAACACTTGAACAAAAAAGATGTTTTTGTTACATTTAAATAATACCTACGGAATTCACATTAACTTAAAGAAATTCTCTTTCAACAAAGCAGATCTATTTGCAAAAAACAAAAAAAAAAAAAAAGAAATCATAGAAAACAAAAAAAGTTTTTAATGAGTTTGGAAATCATAAATAACCATTTTCGATCTCAATAATGTCTAAACTCTACGGCAATGTTGAATCATGATCTAAATTCTTTTCTTATAATCAGGTAGTATAACAATTGCAATCAAACAATATATCGATCTCAGTTGTGGTAACTCTTGTACAACCATTAATTTTCGTTTGAAAACAAATTGACCTATTGACCCGTCGTTGAGTTTCACGTAATCGTTGTTATTTTCGAAACCAATTCTGTTTGCAATGAATTGTCTTCTTGTAATTCTCGATATATAATTAAAGTTGATTTATAATTTACCTTTAAGCATACTTTCAATCATATTTTAAACTCGCAGTTCTAAACGTTTGAATTTAATTTAGGTAATTTAGAATTAGTGTTATAAAACATTTCGTCATTTTGGGGTTCTATCTACATCGATGAAACTTCCACCTGGTGCATATGGTTACCCATGGGTAACACGGTATTTAAAAAGAAAGAATTCACTTCTTATAAATGTAAATGATTGCTTCACAGATTAAGTTGACTACGATTTTCAGGTGTCCAAGTCACTTATTTACCAAGTTGTTTTATGTTTGCCAATTAAAAAATTTTTGTTTAATTCAGAAATATTCCTTTATACGTAATCAAATATTTTTATGTGTGCCCTTTAGATGAATATATCACAGGTTATAGTGAAATAAATTATTTTAATTAATTTAATGCATTTGTCTTATTTACTAAAACATTTTTATTCCTTAAATTATAACGAAAATGTGATATTTAAAAATATTTCATATACAATCATTTGAAATTATTTGGGGAATTTCAAATATGTTACATTCACGATAAAGAAGTCAAAATGTAAACGTCAATATTTATCGACCAACTGTTATTAAATTCGAATAAATTTACATGAAGTACTACAATGAAGTACACACAAGAAAATTTCAATTTAGGAAAAGAAATTAATTTTAGATAAAAATTCTTTTTGATACAAAAACGTATATAACATAATATATTGCAAAGTAAATGTTTGTTATAAAAATATAAATGCTTTGACTTTAAAGCGTTCGTAACAAAATGTTTGGAATTTTTAAGGAAAGGTATAAAATGACTTACATCGTCGAGTACTTTTTATTTATTATGTACTAAAATTAGTATTTAATTTATTATTAATTTATTTATTTAACATTCCTTTAATCATTAATTTTTTTTGTTAATTTTTTTTTGTCAACGGATGCCTTAGTACACTGACCATATTCTCTTGCGTATAATTCTGCATGTGTGATAAAAAGTTTAAAGATAACGTATATATTTGTAAATCTTTTTGTCAAAACGAATGGAAATTTTTTTATGGCTAAATGATATAGGTCGAATGAAAAAATTCATTTTCAAAATATATATAAAGTAAGACCCATTTTCCAATTAGAATATGTAAAAATGCAATCGGTCATTTTAATAATTCATCCAAATTTCCCTGAAATGAACTTCAAAACAAATTTGGTGTTCCAACAAAGTTACCGAAATTGGGAAAGCGTGCAAAAATGAACATGACAGTACTGGTTACTATTTTAGTTTGCTCACGAAATAGAATCCAATAAGTTTTTCGTCAATTTAGTGCTTTCGCTGCCTTCCTTTTAATTTGTTTAACTTAAATTATTTTTGCTGTACAAATTAAATGTAAAATAATTTCTTTAAGTAAGAAAAAATATATGATGTTTCCTTTTTGAACATTGAACATAATAAAGGGACAATTATGAATAATGTGATAATACGCATTAACCGTGTCCCGTAATTAAGAAACAATTAATTAATAGAGTTAATCTGGAAAATGTGAATAAACTAATTAACCTACTAAATCTCAAAACCTTTCATACCTCAAAATATCGCACGGTTTTAAACCAATTGACAACGTAGAATTATTGAAATACACTTAGGTACAATGTTCCCAGCATTATTTAGGATCACAAACGAACTGTAAAATAACGTTTTGAATCGTTCATACTCGGTCAAGAACTTTGACTTTTTTGTAATTTTAAATTAACAACTTTTTTTCAAAATTGATAGTTTTTCAATTTCATTTTTGAATAGTTTACATAATTATTTACAATTTACTTTACAAAATGAAAATAATCAGACAGGGATTTAGTTGACTATTTTTGTTGTTTCAAATTCTAAGTTTCATTTTTTCAATTTATTTATTTTATTTTTTTCTTTGGTTTCTTAATTTTTATTCTTAAATGACAATATGATTTTGTCATAAATTTATTATAATTCGAGATTAAGTTTCAAAAATCCAATGAAATTACGAAATTCACGAAAATTGATGAAATCTCTGTCTAACCGAAATATTTATGGATGTTTTTTATGACGCATTTTGCATAATAAAACATTTGATTAATCACAGAAAAAGATTTTATTGCTTTTTAAAAATTACTATTATAAAACTGTAAAATTAAATTATTTGAATAATAAATGTACGTACTTTGAAATTACTATATCTTTTTTTTTAATATTCAACTAATTTAAAATCTTTGATCAATTTTCGTTAACATGATGTACATAATTTTTTTTCAATTATTTAGATATTTTTAAGCATATAAATCCACATACTACAGATAGATTGAATGTTTAATTAGACTGAGTAAATTGAATGTTATCTTATTAAATTATATAATCCTTCGCTGACCAATCCAAATATTACGTTTCAGCAAATATATTTGATGTAGATTTTGGTTCATTCGAAAATTTGTGTATTAAGCATACAGTAATCAGCAATACCAGTTTCGTAAAGATAGTTGACAATGTAACTTTGTATTTACTTAACTGCACTTACACAAATTTAAATTTGTAACTTGAAATTATATATAAATTAAAAATATACAAATAAAATAAACAATATCGAAAAAAAATTTTTTTAATTATACATTCATTTAGCATATTTACCTAACATATTTATACAATATATATATCCAACGTAATCATACAATGTTATGATTCAAAGAGCAGATACAGTTTATAGATATGTTTATTCATTCAGTATTATTTATACAGTGCATTTAGACAACAAAATCACAATCAACAAAACGCAGCTTTATTTACAGTAGAATATTGAATTTTAGGGTGACTGATTCCACCTAGTTATTAAAAAAAAACACTTGTGTAGTAATAACAGCTTAAAGGATCAATCTAAGGCGTCTTCGGTGTGCATGGTAACCCGCTATTATCCGACAGATTGATTTTCAAGTGTTCTATCTAACGTGTGTCGAAATGACAGAGGCCTCCCGGCGACAGAGACGGCAGCCGGCTGAAAGAGCATGCCCAGGCGGCTTGCTCGTCGAGAAACCGAACAACCGCTTTCGAGCCGCGCCGGAGGAGCGACTTCAGTCCCACGGCACGCGCCAGCTCGATCGCTCGCGAGCGAGCCTCGACTTCCGGTTTCGAAGCCGCGTGCCGCGGCCAACAAAGTCAACAAAGCCGACAAGGCTTGCCGTGGCTGCCGATTTCACCTCGCAGTGCCTAGTGTCAGTTGAAACGACATCGCTGTCTCGGAATTTCTCAACAGAAAATTGAAAAGAAGAAAACCGAAAAGTTGTTAAAACGAAACGGAAAAACAAAAACAGGCATAGGAATAACGAGGAAGGAAAGTGGGAGATTCGGAAACAGGGGGACGGAAAGTGTTGTAGTGATTTTTCTAGTGATTTTTTGCTTAGGTCGTCTGAATCGTTGGATTACCCTTATGGCGACCTTTTATTACTAGGGGGTAAGATCTCAGTGAGTTTATTTCCCAGGTTGCATTTAGTTACTTTTCGGCCCGGTTTTCTTTGGCTCGTTTGACTGAAAAGGATTCTTTATTTTTTGCCACGATGGCGCTCGCGCAAAAATTTGTTGCGGGACCGTCGGCCCGGTTTAGACGACGAACCCCCGAGGGAGTTGCTGGGCAACTTCGCGGGTCAATTAATTGCCCGTAATTCAAGGGGAAAATTGGATGGAACGACGGAGCGTCGAGTGTGAAATTTCGCGGCAAATTGGAGCAAAAAAAGGCAACTCGCGGCCTGGTTCTTATCGATTGACGTATTTAGCGCCCAACGAATTTCGAGTTTTGCATCTGGTCGTACTAATGATTTCATTTTGGTAGTTCATTTTCACCGGGTTACGAGATTTTCGTTTTTTTTTTCCATTCAATCGCCGCATTCGACTTCCGTGTCCTAATTTTGAAATTTGAATTTCAAATGCAATGATAAAAAATTGCGTGCTTATTTAAAAAGCAAAAATTGCAAATCGAGATTTTCACTTTTAAAATTAAAAGTAAAACCCTAAATGGAAAAAGATGGAAACATGAATTGTTTAATTGAATTTCAAACAAGTGGTAATCCATATTTAAAATTGGATTTCTTACAAGTGTAGAATTTTGCGTTATTTTGATTTGAAATTCAAAATTATTATTTGGAAATTGTCTAATCGGAATTTTTTTATACTAACTTTTCTCGACGTTCGTAAAACAAACAGGAGTATTATCACGAAATGAAAAACGTCAGCAAGACGCAAAGTACAAGATAAGGAGAAATTTAAAAAACGGAGAACGTTGTTAAAATCTCCAGCAAAAAGCTTGTAAATGTTTAAATTTACAATGTGTGGTAGCGTGCGCAAACGACTGGATTTGTTGCGGTTTGTGGAAAACATGACTTTTCAAATTTATTAACGACAACTTTACGTCTACAAATAAATTTCTCGAAAGTTCGGAGTGATCGTATAAAAAACATTAATTTCATGAAAAAAAAAAGAAACATATAGAAAAAGAAAAATTGAATAGAAACATATAGAGAAAGCGAAATGAAAACGGAAAATTAATTTCAGTCGAAAATATTATTGTAATATACTTCACATAAATAAAAGTAATATAACATATTTTTTGCGATTGATTCAACGTCAGAATTTCCCCTTTAATTTTCAGTGCTACTACATTAACATTTAACACCAATATAATCATATTGGTGGACCATGTTATATGATCATCTAACATGTCGGAAAAGAAAGACATTAAAACGAAATTCGTTCAAGCGGAACAAAGACGCTAAAATAAATACGGTCAGTAAGGGGTCATGTTTACTTCTGTACAACAGTTTTAAAACTGCATTCACTGTTGACATAACATCAATTACATGTTGTTTTAAACTGAAAATGATTTCTTGCAGAAAAATAAGATGCATTAACGGATCGAAATCTCGATACTTGATCTTTACGAAGCGCCTTGTTTGCGTGACATTCGAGCAGCGATTGACGCGATTACTAACGTTATCAGCGCGATAAAAAGTGCGATAAAGAACCGCGTATTTTCAGTCGCGCCATTTATTACGCCCGTCTCTCCGTCGCTTTGGCATCTCTCGAATGCGAGACCGTTCCGTCGTAGCGGAAGTTGCCGTTTCCACCTCGGATTTCAATCGCACGGGCAAAGGGGATCGTCGTCTAATTAGGTTCGTCCTCACGACTGACTATTAATAAAACATCGTCGCTGATCCCCGGCACTTAACGCTTAATCTCTTTGATAATTTGGTCCAATTAAAACTGTTTTCGTGCAAAGTTTGTTTACTTTATCGACCGGGGAAACGGTTCTCGGATAGCTAGTTGAATCGGAAAATGATGTTGAGGCTTTTATAATTTTCGAATGTTACGCAAAAAATGTAAATGTAGAGAAAAATGTTCATGACAAAATAGCTTGTGATAAAATTAAGCGTTGTTGAAAAAAAGTTTATAAAATGTCGAATATTTTGTATTTAAAAAATATAAAATTATAAAACTGTAACTTTTATCTTCAACTATGCGGAATATAATGTGAGGTAGAATTTTTTAATTTTCGATAAGCATCTTTTACCACTTTATAATTTCCTTATTCTTATAATTTTAATTTCACATAAAAAATAAAGTTTGTTTATACAAAATAATGAATTGAAAAGATCTAAAGGAATATTTAACTGAAAGAACTATTTTCCGCTTCAACATATTCATATCGATTCTATTCATATATTCGCGTATGCTATTTTTCTATCGGTCAAGTTTATCGAGTTTATAAAGCAAATCATAAAAGCGATCGCCGGACAAAATTGGAGAGAAAAAATGGCGACCAAGCGAGAAATTATTATTATTATTGTGATTCTAAAAGTGACGAAAAGCAAAATAATCGAACGACAAAAAGCACTAACTCTTCGTTTTCAAAACTCTCGGGGTTTCAATTCACGCAAGGGCCGTAGTCCTTTTTTTTCTATCCTTTGTCAATCACCGTTTTTCATTTCTTTTCAGTCAATAACATTTATCGAGTTAATAAAAATAAGCAAAGCAAACCGAACCGAAGCAAAAGCATTGTTCGCCGTGACAAAACGTCACAGTACTTTTCATTCATTCTCAAAACTACGAAACGAGAATATAAAAACCTTGTTATGTTTTTTATTTTTTTTTGTTTTCATTATTATCAAGTTTGTTACATTTTTGTTTACAGTGTGTTTTTGTGAAAAAATCGCGCTCCTGACGGCGAACAAAATGCAAGCTTATTTGACTAGTTGCGGAGCTCGGCGTTTTCCAATAAGCTGACGACGAAACAAAGATGAAAGATATAAAAAAATTGCCACCCTGATCATGCGAATTTTAATTCAGATAGCAGTTTCGCTCGACGAATATCATCCAACTCGTTTTTTTCGCCCTCATTTCTCCTGTATCCTTTCATTCATAATTTATCTTCAACTGTGCATCAGCGTCCCCTACTTTTTTTCTCACTTCACGATGCCGGTAAAAATTTCACTAGCGATATTTATGCTGGGCGATCCGGTCAGGATTTGAAGGCAAATGTTTGTGCTGCAGTGGAATATGTTTATTTAGGAGAAAAATCGAGTGAATGCACTGCGTGCCGTGAGCCACGTTGTGACCTATATTCCGGTGCGCCGCCCGGGCGGCTCGTGGGGGCGGCACTGAAGGAGGGGGGGGGGGGGCAAGAACGATGCGCTTGGGACGCGCGAGACATTGTTTTCATCGCGGTTCGGATTTACGATTTTGAAATTTCCATCGCGAAAAGAAGCACAGGAATAATTAACGTGCATTATTAAATCGAGTTAAAAATGCGAAATTATTTTTATTATGCATTGAAATTTTATTCCCTTTTTTCGATTCTGTAGTTTACGATGAACATAATTTTGCATGTAATATTGATTTATGAAACAGTGCACTTGTTAAGCAAATCTGACTTAAAAATTACATTAAAACGTGAGAATAACGAATCGAAATAAATAAAAACTGTAACATATATGGACCCTAAATAAATAATAATATATTATTGCTGAAGGCGCCACTGTGCCCGAGGCATGTACGCTATTTTACGGACCGAGGTAGCGGGCGGTAAAGTGGAACTTATCGTCCTAGGGCGGTAAAGATGCTCGAGGGCGACTTTACAACCCTTGGAGCGGTTAGTTCCAATTTTGTCCGCTCCCAAGGTGCGTAAATAAAAATAATACATTTTGATGGATTCGATGGAAAATGTGATGATAATACTAAAAGGTATGGATTTGCGTAATTTCGGAGAAATGGTTAGTAAACGTATGGGTCCACCATTTGTTAGTAAATTACGAAATCTTATTAAAATTTCTATTAAAACATTTTCGCTGTAATCATTAATACTAAAATTTAATTATATGTAATGTTTTATTTTGCCTTCACATTTACTACCGACGTACAAATTTTATCATTCAAAAGTCTAATAAAAGTTAACTTGTTACAGCGAATGAATTATGAATTAACAATGGTGTACATAAGTGATATAATTTTAATAAATAAAATAATTTCACTCTGGATTTATGAAAGCTCACATTAATCAACATTAATTTCATCATTTAAAATTAACAGAAAGTTAATAAATGAATAATAAATTCATAACAGTGTTTTTAAACACGGAGACAATTTTTCTTGGCTATTATGCGTGTCATTTCCTTCGTTAATCTTTCCGCCCGAATAATTTCAATAAAGTCCAATTCATTATATAGACTGAAGGTTATGTACGAAGGTAATATTATATTTACGTACAAATTTTGGCGTTTAAGAATGTGTTTATCGTCAAAATAAAAACATAATATTAAAATTATATTTGTTCATTGCATTTTTATTTAATTTTATATTCAGATTTAAGGTTCATTCGCTATTATTTGATTCATAGAATGGTAGCATAAAATATTCACAGCGACATTAGTTTAATTCTGAAGAAATAATTACGTGAGACTTACACTGAGAAAATAATTGTCTCATTTGAAGACGTTGAGACATTTTTTCACACGGAATAAGAAGTCTTGTAACGAATTTTTGTAACGAACAACATTTTTTTAGCTTCAATTTATTATTTTAATAAAAAATGTAAACAATTTATCCACAGCTATGTCTATTACTTTTAGTTTTTAATACACACTTAGTTTTGTGTGTAAGATATTTAATAAATTGTTAGTTAATTTGTGTCAGTTCTCTTCTATACAGTCGGAATGTAATTTCTTGTCAATTGAGTCTGTTTCGTTAATAGTTAATTTATCAAATCTCTTTTTCATTATAATAACTGTTCAGTTGAATAAGAAATAACCACAGGTAGTCATTACATTCTCCATTATTTCTTAACTAATAGTTACAATTCTATTGTTAATGAACAAATTTTAAAAGTAAATAAAATACATCACTTAGGATACGCGTCTGTTTTGGACACAGTGAAATTCAATTACATTATATCGGATATTACACAGGCGAAATTAATTTCAATTAATATTCAATGTTATTTAATAATTTACATTAAATTGACAATTTCATTCATTCCAAGAAACAACTGACATTAATTAATCTAATAAAAGAATCTCACAATTACAGTCGTAACGATTGCTTTGTCGTAATTGCTTTGGTTTATCAGAACTTGTGTCAGTGTACCATATTGGTAGAATAAAATGTTACTACGAATTTTCCTTCCACAAGGCAAGGGGCGACAAGAATTAAAAGTAACGAACAATTACGAATACGCTTCGAGGTAGCGGTAAACAAGAACTTCTGGCGATAAAATTTAACGGCCTGTTTTTATTTCAAAATTAAATAAATTTTTACATGGAATCAATGTAGCCAGGCAAATAGAAACGATTTGCGTTACAAAGCATTTCCCTCCAATTTTATCGCATTAAACCGCATAATGACTATCTTTGGATGCACAATTGCTCTCGTTTTCCCATCGGAATTACCGCGTTTCAACTTTCATTCACAATGGTCAAGAGAATTTCACCTAATTTTAACTCCGAAGATTGGTTTTAATGTAAATTCGAGTAAAAATTTCAAAGTCTCTTTATACATTTTAACAATTTCCACCATATAAAATAGTCTCACCTGTTGTATTAAAGTATCACTTTTATATTATGCATTGATTAAAACCCGTGTAAAATAACGTGACTCTAACTTTATTATTTGTTTACAATTCATGCAATTTTGTAATGAATATATTCACATGATAAGTTAAATAATTTTACAAAATCTATGCAATTCGTTACGAATTACATGGATTATAAATCCGAGTTCTGGGAACATTTTTACTCAAATTTGGTGAAATTATCGTATTTCGTTTTTATTTTTACAACGAATGTGTCATTTGCACTAATTTTCATCGGTTATTTCTATCAGATTCTGTCAAATTAAATGTTCTGTTGTACAAAAAGGTTGTTTCAGAATTCAATATAAATTTATCTACTTTTGATTAATACTTAGTCAGAGACTCTATCCTGTTTTCTGATTATCGAATGATGTGTTAAAAACATTAACACTCAAAACTTGAAACTTAAGATGTTTATTCAATGGAGGATTCAGCTTAATTTCAAAGCGTTATTTGATAACATTCATTTTATAAAATGATGCGAAACTTTCACCAACGATTCTCGAATTGAATTCTCGGTAAAACTGATATAAAAAATGAAAAGGAAAAAAAATCAAAGCATGATCGAAATAACCAAATACATATTTACTGAAAATATAACCGTAAAAAGCCATTATGTTCTGATTTCGTGACTAAAAAAGCAACTAGTGCGTACCTGCCAAATCTGTTGGCGCAATCACGTGCATTACGGTCAACAGCAAAAAAATTGTTGATTCTAATTCGTCACATTTATTTACTGGGCTCCAGATTTTGTCTCAATTTTGCTTGGACAGTTATCCTAGCGCTGTGATCGATCGCCGAACAAGCAATTTTATATCATCGAGTAAATATCGCACGCTCATTCTGCTCAATCGTTCTACTCGATTTCACATTTGTATATTCCTCAAATTGAGATTGGTCATGAAAAAAAGGCAACGAAAATCCACCTTATAACAGTTTTAATTCTATCCAGATGTAGAATTGATTAATCGGATGAATGAGAGAAAGTGTGAGACTCGAGTTTCAAATTAATAACTTTGTCCATTAATCAATACTTTCATTGATATTAATAGATTGGCACAAAGATTTACTTTTTTTTAAATCAGAAAATATTCAACATTGAGTAAATATTTCATATTGCTGACTGCGATCACACACCAGATGTCAACATAGTATTACCTTAAACAGCATTATTTATTAAATTATATTCAATTTGCTTTTCTTGGCCAAATTTGACTTGTATGTTCAAAAACAATAAAAATTAATATTTATTTTGAAAAAAGATAAATCAGAAACATAACATTATCATGAAAATAACAAAAATAACATAAAATAATAAATAACATAACAGAAACACATAAAAAAATGATATGAATTCGATGCAAGAAGTATTGTAATGCGGTACTCTTCGTTCAAAATTCTAAAAGTTCTTTCCTGAATTTTCAATCTATTTAGTTTTATTTCCTAAATTTCAATCTATATAATCTTTCAAACTAAACTGCAGTACACTATCTACAATTTGATAACTTTTATTTCTTCAGTCTTGAATATTAACTATAAAACACAAATCAGACGAAATAATTTCTTAATATTGTAAGAGAGGTTACACTATTATTAAATACAATACAATTATTTATATTAAAGTGATCGTATTTCACAGTTAGACATACATTTACGTTCGGTTGAATTGAACGAAAAACGAGTAATGGAAAATTCGACCGTCCTCTTTAAGAAATTAAATTTGTCAAAAGAAGACGTGAATTCCTTGTGCGGAACCATCTCTTTGTGCGTTTTTTCGATCGGAAAACTTCGCACTAGTCGGCTATAATGAAATTTCAATTAAATTGAAAGCAATCCAAAAATAAGCACCCTTGGAAGATCACGCGGTTTGCGCACAATCGAAAACGTGTTGCTGCTGCTTGCAAAATTGGTCTTTTTCGGTACGCTCATCGCCAAACCGATTCAGAGAGCATAATTTTGTTACATTTTTCAAATCATTTTTTTACGACAGCGTTTTTACTACAGCATTCCGCTCGTTGAATTAATTAGCTACAATTTTCTATTGAAAAGTAATATTTATCGATCTGTATGATGCTGTCAAGAGGTTTTCATGCTTTCAGAAAGATCCAAGATCGACTTGGTGATTATTTATTCGTATATTTCCGAATAACGTAAACGATCATCGAACATTTGTTGTTTGTTATGTAAAACGTTTGCCAGTTTCACTGCTGTTATACAATTTTAAGTCATAGAAGATTTACATTCAATTTGTTTTTAATTTTTTTTTTATTGAGCTTGATTAAAAAGTATTTTTAATTTTTTTCATAATCTATTGAATTTTTTTATCCCTAGAAGTTTGAAATTGAAGATAAAAATTATTTTTCCGAAAAAATTGAACTCCCGGTTTTGGTAAAATTGTTGCATCAAAAGAAAATTATTTTGTGAAATAAAGTGTTCAGTTTTTTGTCAACATGTCACATGTGAAAGGTCTTACCGAATCAGTTCCTCATTGTTCGACGAGAAACAGCCAGTGCTTTTTTCCATGCGATGTTGAATTAATCCGTCAATCACTATAGAATTGACAAAATTTCGATTTTCAAAACGTGTCGTTTATCAATTTCATACGTTCGCAGTAGTTATATTTAAACGAAGATTTTCTTTTTAAATTTTAAGTGAAATATAAAAATTTAAAATGAAAACGAAAATTAACTATAAAATTCAAGAATATACACTTAAAAATAAAATTTAAGAATATATTACTTTCCAAACCTTGCCAGCTTTATTATCGGTATTTAACAAACATTTCATTTGTGATGGAATTTAGATAAATATCGTTTTTCTTCTTGATTCATACTAAAGTCATTCATATTGTTTAGCGGTAATTTATAGAAAACTAAAATTCAAAGATTGCGAAAAAAAAAATAAAATTAGAGTTTTTTGACTATAATCAAAGGTACTTGATGAAACAATCGCCTTTTTTTTATTAAATTTTATTTGAGCAAAACGTTAGACTTGTCAAATGTTCAGTTCAAACAAGATCGACTATTTGTGAGAAATGTTTGAACATATTCGAATATATTCAGAGTATACTGAGAAAACGAAGTAGTAATATTTACGGCGATCGTAGTCAAATCTACAGCGATCGCCGTAAACATTACGTCATCGGCGTAAATTTTACAGCGATCGTTGTAGATGTGACGACGATCGATGTCATT
>JABFOV010002425.1:0-19936 GCA_022817685.1 Aradophagus sp. ZL-2020 | reverse complement strand
ATCGATAATTCAGCAATCAGTGTACACTCGGCTAAAATTAAGTACTAGGCATGAAATTACAACAATTTCATTTAGCCAACGACAGATAATTGATTTACTGAGAACACTTTATTTTAAGTACACGCGCGTTTGTCTATGTAAGAGTAACTATACTGTAAAAAACGTGAAATCGAAATAAATAAAAAGAATACCTCAGTTGACTAAAACAGTCTAAAAATATCAAGTTGTTTGAACTTGGCAATTACTTAAAACAAAGTAAATCATGTTAAATCAATGATAATTTTAAATTTGTTTCTGTCAACTGCATACAAATTTACAAATACTTCATACAATACAGAATTTCAGTTTAAAGATGGCCAAATAACAAATCACTACTACAAAAATTCGCTTTTTTTTTAAATATGGACGGTATACAAAATCGGTTTAATCGACTTAATTTAATAAGTCGAGATTCCGCGTGAACAAAAATGATTAGAATATCGTAGAAATAATGATAAAAAATGGGGAAAAAAGAATGCTTTTTGTAAGATACCTATCGACAGTACTCCAATTCGGTGGTAATTGCAATAGTACTAATGGCAAAAAGTACAATCTGCATCATGTATTAAGATCAGATAATTCTATGTTATCAGGTGCATTGACAAAGTGCCAAACACTTGCATACGAATATTATCAAATTAAGTGATTTACTCAATAACGTGTCAGTGATTTACTCAATAATTAATGCGGTAAAGTTGTAGATAGTAATATCACTATTTGAATTTGCGCCACGTTACGAACATATAAATAATTTAACAGCAAAACAATCTGTGAAAATCAATAAGAGGAATCTGTTTTATAGAGTCAAAAAGAACCTGCAACTAGTATGAAGATTTTGTTGTGACAGTTAAAAAGTTATATGAAACCAACATTCGACAAATTGGTCATTTAGTCAACATCACAAAAAAATGCGTCTTCTATTAAATATCTTTCGCTTTTAAGAACGAAATTGATTTTAGCTTTTATCAATATGAAATGTAAAAACGACGTCTTAGGCCACAAGTGTGATTTTAGTTACAAGTTTCTTCTCTGCAAACCTGGTTCTGTTGATTATCTTCGTACAATTCACAGCCCTATGAAAAATCAAAGAGAAACGCTTGTCCCTGTTTCCTCTTTGGCTATCGGAATGCCCGGACCTTAAAAATTGTCTCTCCTCTCGCACACATATTTACTTACAATCTCAGTGACGTAAAACATTTGTACAATACTGTTTTAATATCGACTTCGATATTAAAAATCTATTGTTAGTTAACATATTCATATATTTTTTGCATTCTACGGGAAGACACTATTTTATATGAAAGAAATTTTAATGAAAAAATTACTACATACATTGTAACATTGGGATCCTTTTAAAATAATCAAAAGGGTTGTCATAGAATGTACTACAATGTATAAATTTCCTCTTTCCTTTTTTCTAACAATATATGTAACACATTTTTCAACGCAAAGTTTTTTTTATATAAAAATAGTCCCAATCAAAATAACACGATTCAAAATTCATCAATATTAACGCAATATTGTAAAAACATTATGTAGAGAGATTTTTGTATTGAACATTTTCTTCTTGGATTAATTGCCTTTCGAAAAACTAAATTAACAACTGTAAGTCAAGGTAAATCGCTGACAAATCCACTATTTCGTTAAGTAACATTTCTCGCAATAACGAAATAGCTTCGTTGATCGCACAACGGCCAAAGATAGTGCAGCGATTTTCAGTTTATCATAACAATTTTCAGAAAAATATTAACATTATTTTATGCACCAAACTTCTTAAACAGTTTGGTTTTAGGCTTGCTGCATTTTCGATGCAACTGATTGCAGGCGGAGAAAAAATGCAGACAAAAATTTATACAGTTTATCTTAATAGTAAAATTTACAACGTGTATTGCTAATGAAAAAAATGTAAGAACTTTACTATTCCACTACAAAATAGAGCGAGTTCTAAGTTTTGCTTTTATTCTAAAGTATTCAGCAAATGAAAAACGAATGAAACAAATTGAAAAATTAAAATAGGTGATCAAAAAGTTTTCCATTTCAGATTAAAGAACTTGCTTTTTGTAACGATATCATACATTTAATCGATTCTAATTGCACTTCGTGAAATTTTAATTAGTAACAAGCGATTTTCTTTACTGAGTTAAATTTATTATTTATTGTGTCAAACTTTACTCTTACCACTGATGTAATTTATGATTTTCTCATATGTTTTCTCAATGCTCGATTTTGTAGTTGATAAACTAAGGTGGCTCGCAGTTTCTCACATTCGTTTCAAGTACTTTGGCCGACAATGATAAAAATATGAAATTCGTGCATTATGAATCTTCAAAGTATAAAGGTCGCAACGAAATTGGAGTTTTCGGTTGCAACAAAATTTAAATCGCTTACAATTACACGATGGTAGTTTCGTACTGCGACGTTATCGCGTCGTTTATATCCGTAAACGACGCGTCCTCTCTTTGTCAGCAATTGGCGATCGGACTAGTACTTTTTCTTAAAGCTGCCGACGATATTTCATTACTTTCCAACCATTTCGCTACTTCCGGTGGTATTTCGGGCCTGATGTGGGGAACCTAAAGATAAAACAATATTTAATTAAAAAAAAATGCTCGTAGATTTCTTTAAAATATCGTCCAAATACATTATATACTAAATATCGTCCAGTAAACGTTGTATACTATTTTAATTTAAATAATAACTTTTACTCTTTAATTTGAATTTACTTATTAATTTGAATTTGAAGAAGAAAAAGAATTATTCACCTGCGTGAAGCCCGACTCCACGTTGCCATTCTGTTTAACACCGCGGTCCATTAAAACTCCCATCACCGCCTCAGCGCTGCAGTCTAACAAACGCTGCCGGCAAACGGCTATGGCACGCACGAAGCCATCGCTTGGAGTTATGAAGCGATGCTCCATAAATATCGTTTTTTCATCCCAATATATAATCTGAAAATAACCATCATTTCGTATAAACAAACTGACATTCTTTCTAATGCAGCATCCTAACTGCAGGGCTGATTTTTTTACCCTCGCGTTAACATTTTTTGTTGTTTACTCCGAAAAGTTTCATGGAGAGATTGTCAATAATAACAATTAATAAATGTCCGAAATAAGAGTCTTGCGATGATTGTGATCTTTTTACGTACACAATCCACGTGCAGGTGTGAGTCATATAAAACAAACGACCTTTTCTGAGTCATTTACCAACGCCTTCAAACTCATAATCAGGGTTTTAAGTATCCAGTTGGTATGGACAACGCTAATGTTTTATTTATTAAATCTTAGAAAAGTACGTCGAGTATGAATATAATTATATACACACAATAACAGAATTCATTTATTAGAATGTTTCATCTTTTATCCAAACCTATAGACAATTTCCATGTTTGAAACATATTGCAATTGTTATTCAAAAAGATATATACGTACAATTAAGCTATTTTAAAGTCGTAACTTTTACTTTTTTCTTTCTTTTTGCTTCTTGCAGTGTATCAAACCATTATCAATTTTCCTAATTTAAAATAAGTTTGAATCATTTTGAAACTCTGTTTGCGAATGATGTAATTCGAGTATTTTTCCTGTTTTAAACATACTCATTTATGATGATTGAAAAAAGTAACACTGCGTGTTGCTCATTTACTACATGAATAGATTAACATAATGAACAAAAATTGCTCTTAATACTCAGTCTTAACGATTATTAATGCAAAATCACAGTATAAACAAAAAGTAGAGCAATTAACAGGTAATTCTACGTCGTTCGACACGATCGTTTGACTAATGCTCATGAAGCTTTGTTTATTAAATTGCACGCGGTAGTAAACGTGCGACAACGAAACGTGTTTGTACGTCAAAATTAATGGCGACAGTATCGTCATTATAAATTTTATAGCAGTAGATAAAATACAATAATTGAAACGCAGAATTTCCGATATTAAATTGAAACTTATTCGTACGTATCTTTGTTTTATCTAAAGTAAAGTAAACAAAATTACAAGCGTGATAAAATTTAATTAGAATTTTAATAATATTTCAATAAATGTGTAAGAGAATATTCAGCAATTTATGCGAATGCGTTTTAATAAGGCACGGTAATTTCCATAGAACTTTTCTTTAAGCTCGTGTATGCGAAACACGTTACTTTCACTTTCCATTATAAATCGAACAATTTTCAGATCATCGAATCTTAGTCACTAGTTCCTGGACATGACGAAATAGTAAACGCACGTCAGAAGAATATTTATTTGTCTGGGAAAATACGTGCTTCCATCGTATAATCGTACGCAATTGCCGGTAACAGTTTTTTTATTGATTGACACACATCTCACAAACGCTTTTACGTTGACTCGAATGAGGCAACAATTTTAGTCAATTATCATCAAACAAGGGAATAGGCAGACGCGTTTTTAGGTCAGAATTTGAATAAGATTTCACTGTAATACATTAAATTATGTCATTACTTGAAAAGAAAGAAGAAAAAAATTAGACAGAATTGAAAGTATAGAAAAAAATGTATTACCTTGGATGTGATTTTGAAAATAGACATCGGCTTAAGAAACCTTCGGTAACGAATGGTCGCAGCACCTTGAACAACTCCGGAACCCTGCGAGCATATTTCTCGATAAAGGTTGGTTCGCTCGTAGAAGTCGGCTCTCGCGAAATCCAACTCCCTCAAGTACCTCGCGTTATTCATGTGATACAAAAGCGTGTCTATGTCCGTCGTCGTGCAAATGCCTGCAATCGAAATGCAAATTTGTTTAACCGTGGCTCACACTGGTTTTTCTTACATTGTACGTCTTTTTGATTGACGTACGTATATTGTTTTTCAATTAATACGTGAAACACGAGAATAACAAAGACAATAATTGTCCATACTTTAAGGAAAAATTACATTTTAAATAATACACACTGTGAAAAACAAGTATTTCGTAAACTCCGTGTCCATAAGCTATTTGAAATTGTGAACACTTTTAAGAATTTTAACTTGAAGAGATTATTTATTTCATTATTATTTCTTTATTATATGTAGGTAAATAATTTATTACAAAAATAAAAGATAAACTTACAAAGATTAAAAAAAAAACGTATCATTTTGGAAAAGTTGTAAGTTCAAGTGTTTTAAATGAAAAACATTAGTAATAGTTTCATTTTGCTATCAAAATAGTAACTTGCTATGAATGTATCTTGGCGCAAATACATATATGGTAAGTGCAAAGGTGAAAAACGAGAAGAAAAAAGCAGGGCAAAGGACCTTGTCAGGTTGTGTCGCATCTTTTGTACGAACCGGCAGTCGGTGCTCGCGGAAGCTCAATCGGAGTAACAGAATTATAATTGCATTTCGCTGGTACAATCGATATTTACGTGGATGCATGCGAGAGACATCGGGTCAAGGTTCACACAGCAAATAGGAATAAGTTTGACTGCTAGCCAGTGACTTTGTTACGTAAGCCGTAATTCCGTTACCGTTGAAAAAGGACAGGAGAAAAGTAACTTGTGTCCCAGGCCTTGCAATAATTAATTCCATTTGCCTAAGAAAACGTTTCAGATGTCAAGAGCATCTCAGAGAAAACTTTGTCAAACTTGTCTTGAAAAATAACTTGCGTTCGCAATGAAACGAAAAATAAAAATAAAATATTAACTTATCATATCTTGGCATTAATTTTTTTTATATAATTTTTGCGAATGTGTCGTTAGATTAAAAATTGTATATTCTCTTAGAAAAAATCATTTGTTTCATCACTTTTTGCCCAAAATTTTTGAATTCGACTCCAAAAATTATATTTGCGTTTAAATAACAAAAAAAAATGTATCCGCAAGATTCTGTCAATAAATAGTTTACAATTTTTGACTCAAGAAAAAAAATGTTTTTCACGAGTCTTGTAATTGTTTGTTTTTCTAGAAGATATATTATTGCAATCATTCGTGCGGCGTTTAAGCCGCGCGATGAACAAAGTAGACATTTGAATGAGTATTATTAATGGATGACGACAAAATTGCAGAGTACGAGCGTGTAGTTCGAAGTTCATTGATCAGATCGCGCCGTCGTTTGTAATGAAAAGACACAAGGTGCGCAAGCGAGTCACACTAATCGGAGATGTTAAAGAGCACGATTGCCAGCCGCGAGAAACGTAATCATCGCTTAATCAGACCATCAGCATAATCGACCGGCCGCGTTGAGAAAAACTTCGATTAATCAGGAAATCGAGTTTAATGATACAATAGTGGAAAATTTGTAACGCCGGGAATTTTTGCGTGAGAAAAAAGCGCGCGATTCGATGAATTATTATTCTTTTTTTAACTCGACTCGTGTCACAACGAGCAATAAAAAATGAAGCAAAGTTGCTAGACGTTCCTTTTGCAGGATTATTTAATTTTATATGATTTAATTAATAGCGTGATTGTTTTGCAAACATCGTAAAACCGTGTTCAAATTATTCGTATTTCGTATTATATTCGTATTATTCGTAATTCGTAGTCATTCGGGACAAAGAAAAATGCAATACCTCAGAGAACGAAGCACACAATTCATATTTAATATTGTAAAATGTGAAATATTTGTTATAATATTTTTAACGTATACGATCAATTTTATTGCATTATGCAACAAAAATTTGATCATTTTTCACATGTACCTTTTTTTACTATATCTGTGAGAATTTTTTATTATTTTTTTATTCACCCAAAATATAATTATACTCAGATAAATTTTGGGTTTTTATGTTTTGTCTAAACCATTACGGTATACTCGAATTGAAATTATTATAATTTAATAAATTATGTGTTGACGTAGATGGAGTAAATGAAACTTTTTTTTCTACGACACCTGATAAACTTTTTACTTCAACGCTAACTGTGCCATCATTATAATTTAATTATAAAAAAAAAAGAAGACAAATTGGCAATGCTATAAGTAAATCTACAAAGAACTTTGAATCACGCAAAACCTTACGGTTCAATTATATGTAACGTTACGCTTAGAGAAAAATATTTGACTGAAGAATTTTTTAATTTGTCTTTCAGTATGATGTAAATTTTTGTCACACGGTGCCAAATATTTTATGATTATAAATTAAATTTAGAAAAGTGTTCTCACTTATTTTATTAGTTTAAATCATCTTAAAGCAATTACGACCATAAACAAACAAATATGAATTCTTTGCAATGATTTATAATAATATATATCAACTAGTAGCAGTATTCATAAAAAAAAACTTTTCCTCTACAAGTTCATTAGAATGTGACACATGACACCAACGCCATTTTTCATGCACTTTTTATCCATAAAAGTCACTCATGTTTCTTTCGCACATGCGTACATAAATTTTTATCCATTTTTGCAACGTGATACCACTGCAAACGAAAAGATCTACCTAAGAATTACTTTTTTTTTATTATATTCGCAGCGAGATAAAGTCATTTTCATTCTCCCATCATCATCTCTTAACCTTCGCTTTATTTTTATCCGATCATCTTCAATTCCATCAATAACTTCCATTTACTTATTTTTCATTACAATGTATCAATATTCATGACAATGTCTCAATACAGCTCGGCAAATTCAAAATTGCCTCAAGTCTGTCGAATCGTCTTTGTCATTTTGAAATAATTCTGTAATTTATTCAAATGTATTTCATTGGACAATCAGATGGACGTACGTTCAATTGCGGTCAAATGCTTCATTAAACTTAACATTTAAGAAGTTGTATAAAAAAAATGATACACCACAATGTATCATAAAAAAACCATTATCAGTTTTTTGTATCTTTTTACTTTATCTCTCTATTAAAACAATATCCTGCAGTTGCAAAATACAAAGTCAAAAACTTTGGTAATCGTTACCAAACCGAATTCCACTTATTGACTGATTAATATTTTAATCGCACATTAAAAACGATACTATGACAATTTCAAGTCGTAAAGATTGTAAAATACATCACGAAACCTGCAAACTAGATCTGAAATCTGCACGGAAAACAAACAAGAAATTGATTTTTAAATTAAAAAAAATCGTTTTAAAGTATTGAGAAATGATTTGTAAAAGTCTTTACCATAGACTGAAGTCTCGTCGAGGATGTGCACCCGCTTCCTGCAGAATCGCGCGAAGAAAACCGTGAGGAACATGCGCAGGAAGTAGTGGACCTCGATGAGGGTATAGAGGAGCACCAGCGCGCCAAGCGCGCCGGCCAACACCCAACAGGCAAACATACTTTCGGTCGACTCAGTTGGCGCCAACTACGCTCCAACGGTGCGGCTCGCACGTATCGCCACCAGGCCCCGAAAGCATCGCCGTGGTCCCGCGGCAAATTCACGCTCAATTATTGACTCGTCGAGCGCTTTCGGCGTCAATAACACGCCGGCTCCGGTGCTCATCGCTCGAGCAATCTCCGGGCTGGTTTTTATCCGTCAGCCTCGTCTCAAGGAACCCTTTATACAATTTCACTTTCCATTAAACGGACCGCGGGCTGGCAGATCCCGAGCCGAGATTCATTTGCTGAAAAAGCGAAAAAGTGTAACAGCGCGCGCTTTTATAAAAGATGCACCGAGGAAGAGTGGAGTGGGAGAGACCAAAGAGTTAAAAAAAAGAAAAAAATTCGCGGACTTTGGTAATGAAGATTGTTTGGTTTGCTTTTAATGACACTTTTCGCTCGTATTGTTACTTGCTTATCGTCCGAAATTAAAGAAGCACGCTGCGAAATCTTTTCTCTTTGATATTCCGGGCTTGTTTATTGATTGGTACGCGAAAGATGGTTTCGTTTACCGAAGAAGATATACGGAGATGCACAGAGAAAAAATAGAAAGTGTTTTCAAATAAATGCTGAAAAATATAATAATGTATATGTTAATGTATCCGTTCAGTTTTGTAAATGATAAAAATAAAATGTAGTTGCAAAATTTGTCTTTATTTATTTACATCTTTTTTTTATTGCAATTTGAACACCGCGAAAACATGTTCAATATCCCAAACAACAAAAGACAACAAATAACAATTAAAATAATGATCAGTGATCTAAAAGCGACAAGTTTTTTATTGTGTAACGAGTGTTTAATTTTGAAAATTTCTTACTGAATCAAGAACTTTGCGTTATTAGATCATAAGCATTTATAATCGAATTAACAATTCTTGTTATTGTTTTCTACATCCATTACGAATGTGTTTTGATTCAATGGCATTTTTTCCCTATGTATGATACTTGCATAAAAATTATCATGCGCAATAAAAAAAATCGCGCAAAATCAACAGAAGAAGTGGAAAATAGCGAAAAAGCCAGTTTGATAATGAAAACCTCGCTTTGAAGTTACTCTACGTTGAGACGTCGAGCACATAATAATTTTAAAAGAAAACAAAAGAAGAAGCATTTTTTGAAATTTTGTTATACTACGTATAAATTTAATAACAATGACTTGAATTAATATTTCAGGCGTTAAAGTAAAAGAACTTTCCACGATACTTATAAGCGTTGCGTGTCATCGATGTTGCTGAATGTTTAATAAGTTCTTAAGACGTCTGTTATTTCCGATTTTTCAATGATATGTTTTGTTGCTCTAATGAACGGATTCATCTGCACTGATAACTGTAATTTTCATTTAAACGTTATTGAAATATCTTCTTGTTCTTGTAAGTTGTTCTATCTAATTAATACATGTCAAAGTGTGAAAAGCAAGTGCATTGATTTTTTTAATTTTAATGATTAATTAACTAACCATTAATTAATGAAAACAATTAATACATGATTGACGTAACATTTTCTTTCATGCAACGTTTACACAGTAATAAAATTTCAAGTTAGAGCAGAACATAATTACCTTTAATTTATTAATTTCTTTAAATTAAGTGTATGTAATTAATTATTTCATTAACAGTGAATCACTAATATTGAAATCTTTCTACAGTGCAGCAAACTAAAATGGAGGCAAATAAAGAAGAAAACTCACAGTTTAAAGAAACAATTGTACCTTCATAACAATCATCCGATTCTTCGTTAAAAAAAAAAAGAAAAAAAATGAATATAACCGATAACATCAAACGCAAACTTCCACGTGTTCAAGCAAATATTTCAAAAGTAGTTGTTCAATTTGTCGTTAAACGTTTTGTTGAGCAAATAAAGTATCTTTTAATACAAGAAAATTAAACGATAATCAATGCACCATCAATGAAACTCACAAAGCAAACAAAGAAATTTCAATTACGGTAATACAACCCGTTGAGAAAAGAATTCCGAGTGGTACCACTAAGTGATCATTGTTGCTGAAAGACTCCGTACAAGGCAAGTGTCAATCAATATTTTTCTGCATCTTCAAACTATTGTTCGTTTGAAGTTCAGGTTTTCATATACTGAAAGCACCAAATAATAAAAGCGCGACTTCAATGGTAACACCACAGCGCTTTCACCATTTAAGTCGACAAATTTACTATTCAATAGTCAAAACTGAATAGTAAATTTAAATAGTTTATCTTTTAAAGATAAAAAACAATTGCCCGGGAAATTAAAATACTCTGATCAATCAGAAAAAAATGTCAATTGAAATTCAACAGACATTCACTAGGTCATCCAAACGAGTTCTTCTCGCATTGAAATCAAGACCAACCAATAGCAGGCAACTACGTTTCCAAACCGAAACAAAAATTTATTGTCTTTGCACGCAAACGTCAGCGAAGGCTGCCAAGCTTTGATCCGCTCGATTTACCTCGAGTGAACCGGGTGGTCAGCTGATGGCCGGACGACTCGACTGTGGCCGTTTTTCCAGGCGCGACCCATGCGTGCGTACGCGCCAACCACTTTTACGTAAGTCTTTATGTAATGACACCTCAATGCACATCCACCGTCGTGGAATCGATTACCGCCTCACGAAATAAATGGTCCTGGCGTGAAATCAGAAAGCAGTACGCTCCGACTTAATCGATACCACTCCCTTTGACTCTGCTCCCTCTTACAATTTCAATGATCAACCCGACTCTGCGATCCTGATGGTCTACCACCAATTCACCAATGTCCAATCAATCAAACCGATCGGACGTCGTCTTCATTTCCGACTCCTGTTATTCTTTGTGCTCCAATTAGTGATTGCTGTTGTTGTCGCTGTTATTATTATTATCCTTTGCCGCAATGCACTTGATCGACTTGCGAGGAGGCCGGTTTGCTTAAGAAAGTGTTTTCCAGGCTTTCACTGATCCGAGTGCGAACGAGTCGGCCAACTGGCACGGTAACGAGGCCGCGACTGGCGGATCAAGCGGTGTTCTCGCGTGTCCGCTGAGGGCCGAGGGCCGGCGTGCGGATCAGGTTCGCAAGCGTGCGCCATGCCGCAGCTGCGCGCCGCGTCTAAGCGTTCAAACGGCGGACGTCCGTCCGGCCGCCGTGCCACTTCCGGGTGGGAAGCGGCCAACCTTGACTCGCCTTCTCTCGCCGATCCACAGCCGACCTCACGATGCCACTTTGACGCATCGCGACGTAAACATTGGCATGCGTTCGAGTTCATTACCTATGCAAACAGAATACGCTTTGTTCAATTTTTTCCTTCTTTTTTTCTCTTATTTTTTTTATTTTTAATCTCTGGCTTATCAAGAGATCATCAAGTTAGGTCGTTTAGATTTAGATAAATCATTTCGGTATTGTTATGGAAGATTTATTACAGATGTAGAAGTGTTTGATATTATCTTTATCAAAGGAGAACAAAATGATGTAGGGCTGGACACAGGAATCTAGAATAAGAAGCTAGCTGGTGTAGGAATTCAACACTTAACTGACATTGGAATTAAGTTTTAATTTTAAGTAGGAACTTTAAATCACCTGAATTCTTGGGTGGCTGATGATTCTATCAAATCAAAGCCACATATCTATTATTATTATTATTATTATTTTTTTTTTCAAGATTCAACTAATTGATTCATCACTGACGACCTGATTTTATTTCTCAATGTATCTTCCTTTCCTCACTTTTTGGACAGAAAGTCAGTGTTAGATGAAAATAAGTAGTTGAAAAAAAAAGATGAAAGAAAAAGTCTTTTTTGCGTTGCCTCCTTTTTCTATGTATTCCTAACCCGAAGGCGAGTTAAATGGCGCAGGCATTAAGGAGGCCACTGCGTCATTCGGTCTGGGGTCAAAAAGAACCCCGCAGCGCTGGTCGTTCCGGCGAGCTGACGTCGTTTCGAAGCAGTAATGAGATTTGCTGGTGGATGACCACGTTGGATCAGATGGAGTCGATAACATTTTCGATCGGATCGTTAAACTGTAATGCGTTGCTGAGAAAAGAAGTTTTATATTTTATCTATTTTATATATTTTATCCCCTTTTGATGCGCTGTAGTTTTATTAGAGTAGATTCCTGCCATGAGCGCAGCTTAGGTGTAGGCAATTTATAAGTCTTTCTAATAATGGACATTACGAAATTCGTAAATGAAGAAAGCAATGTATTATACACCATAAATATACTTTTCTTTAACATATATTTTGTTTCTTTACTTTTTATGTTATTGTTAATTTCAAATTAATCAATAAGTCAGTATTAAATTTTTGCAGTTTACTTTGTTGGCAATTAAAAGTAGTAAACCAAAATGCGTGACATTGTTGATTTTGAGTTAGCTGGCCTACTAAAGCAGATAAATTTGTCGCAATGTTTGAAAATTCATGTAGAGAAAAGCGGTCACGGTGTTACGGCGTGAAGTAAAGCGCGAAAATTTTGTAATAGCTAACAAACACTGATAAGGAAAGGCAGATGATGAAACATTTACTTTCGAAGAACTCGAATTAACTCTTCAAGACTCGTAAAAAGTTGGTACAAAACTGAATAAATATTTGATAGGAATATGCAATGAAATAGATTGAAATTTGAAAAAAAAAAAAAAAAAAGAATAGCGTACAAAGTGTAATGAGCAAAAATGAGTAAAAGTCAGTGAATGCCGGCATAATTTTCAGAAGTTACCATGTTTCTATTTCTTCTGCAATTTAAGTTACTTTGTATCAATATTTAAGTACAAAATGATAGATTTGTCAATTAGTCAAGAATTAATTAATAAATCAATTTTGTATCATTAAAAATAATCAGCCACTAGCTTTTTATATAATAATCATTGAAAATACTACTATTCTGATAAATTTTATAACTATTCTGAACAATTTCACATGACATGCTCAAAAGGTACAGATAAACGAAGTATCACGGACTTTCATTAATCTAAAATTATCAAATGTTTTTAGTGAAAGTCAAACTGTAAAAATGATAAAATATATATTAATCCAAAATAAGTCAACTCTTAAGATTTGTTAAAAAAAAAACTCAAAACATTCTACATTTCACAAGTATTACATACATTATAATGTGTTTCATTATTGGTAACGTTACGTACCTGATAAGTAAATGCAACCAATTAAATGTTATATCACTAATTAACATTATTAATAATATGATTAGGTCGACAAAAAAATTGTTTAGTAAAAGCTTATTTGATGGATACAATGTTTTGTCATTAAAGACATGACATTAAATTTAAATAATCAGGAAAAGTAAGCAGCTTGTGTACTTTGTGTGCTCTTTTTTTTAATATCATAATGGAATAATAAAAAAAAAAAACATTAACCATAAAATCGTGAAAATTGATCTTATAGAGAAACTTTCACGTGTAGAGTAATATTTTGCCAGTATAACCAAAATTTGATTCATTTAACAATATAAGTTTACTTGAACTAAGAATTAATAGTGTTGAAACAAATAACAATATATATTTTCCAGGATGAGATGCGATTTTTATCTGAATTCTCGAAACTTTAATGAATATTAGTTATAGATATATATTTTCGTATTTGTAAGCTGCAATCTATTAATTTATTGAAAGTGCAACTTAATGTATAGAACTGTTTACAATTTTTCCATTGGTCACATTAGCATTAAGATAAACTCAGAAGGTACCTTTTCTTCAAACCCTGTACTTATTAAAGATTTTCATATTAAAGATTATTTAATATGTATTGTCTTTATTGTTGCTCAAAAAGTAAAATTGCATGCGGGATATATGCAGGAAAAAGGCGGAAATTATACTTGAATATTTTACTCCGAATCTAGTGGACACCCTGTTCTCATTTGCTATTACAAAATGCTCGTTAGAATTTTATACTTTTTATAAATAAGACCATTTGAATTTATGGGATCCGGTTATGGTAAGTGCAAATAAAGTTATTATTTCAATAAAAAAAATAAAATTTGCTATACGACGATTTTATGAAAGAAATTTTGCACTTTTATATATGTTATACCATAAACAGTTTGTTTTATTATAATAAAACAAATGTCATGACATAATTGTTTCTTTTTCTCAAACGTGCTGTATTTACATTACTGCAGAGTATTTTTCATTGTTGTTGTTATTATTATTATTGTAACAAAAAAATTTTATGAAAAAATGTTCTTGCAATACAAGGAGAAAACCATAAACGGCTGAGGTGTTTGTAATAAACGCCTGTTTTTAGTTTCCTCCATGTAGAGAGAATTATTTGTACTATGTTTGGATTAAGCACAGCTAAAGCTAAAAGAGTTACAGAATAAATATAAACTTAAACTTATATCTACTCTGATAAATACTAATAAATAAATCTATCATAAAAAATATAAATTGTTTACTGTATTTTACACAATATTTTGACTCTTGCAATTAAATACTTTATGCCTATTAACAAAAAAACATCCAGATGTTTTTCTTTATGGCATTGTCAAAAAAATAAATAGGAAATTTTAATTAATGAGGCGCAAAAACTTACGAATACAGGTAATCTTGAACAAATATCGAATCGTTACTTTCATATTTACTTAATGGGAGATCATATGGCATGGGGAAAACAGGAATGTCTGGAGAATTTTCTGTTTTAACAATAGGAAACGTCTCTTTGTTGATCTGAAACCAATTTAAATAAGTTCAATTACTTAAGCATCAGCATTTGTTAACTGGTACGTCATAAAAGAGGACTACAAACTTACTATGAATTTAGGAATGAAAATCACGCCTACTTCATAATTCAGTATATACAAAGACTTTTGACATCTTCCCCAAGCAGCTTTACTCAGATTGGCACTTGTCAATATAAACCAAGGAATTTCCTCATAATTTGGTGAAATTCTCGTGTACGTCTTGATATGAGGCATCGCTTTAGTTCGATACATTTTATCTGATTTCCATTCACTGAAACAGAAGAAAATATTGTTTCTATTAATACAAATACTGTTTTTCGATGCCTATAATATAATCAATAACGTACGCATCAATTTTATAATATTTTAACTCCGATAGCTTCATTGAAAAAATGATACCAAAATTTGACTTTTAACATTATAAATTATAAATCAATATTATAAATCAATTTTTAGCTTACTGCAAAAAGTTATTCAGCCATTCCTGTTTCGAATGTGTTTGGATGCTATAAGGTAAGCAACAGGAACCACCAATTTTACAATCATAACTTGCTTTATAATTATTTAGTGACGGATATATAAATTTAAAATTTGGCAGACTTTTGATTCCACGATTTTTTTCCTGGGACATGGATGACAGGATGTCCGTTGTGACCCAATCGTTGACACTGTTTCCCAGTGAACCAATACTCGAGCACTGAGCAATCAATGGCCATTGCGGTGCATCCGGCGGCAACGTTGCATGTTCTGACAAAACTTTCGCAACTTTTTTATGCCCCCAAATTGACATATCTGCGCCTTTATGTGCTCCAGGTACAGAGCCAACAAAAAACACATTTACCTCGGAAAAATCTACACCCCTGACGAGATGAATCCAGTCTAATATAATATTGTGATCATACACTGACAGGTACTTGAGAAAATCCTTTTTGAATCCTGTTGACGATTCTCCATCGCTTTGTAAAGCTGAACTTGGAAGTGGTGGTAGATGTGGTGATAACCAGAGTCTGTAAATATTATTAAAGATAATATTTTTTAAACAAGTGAAAAGTAATTTTTTTCTGTTCTTATGACATCATTTCTTTAGTTTTAAAAATTTAATAATAAATCCTAAAGTTTGAATTAAATATAATTTGTAAATAATTGTTAAACTTTATAAACATATTCAGACTGTGAACTCTCTGTTATAGTTATTATGTATGTAGATAATACATAAAGTATTTTTGAAAACTCACCCTTGCGTTCTATCCTCCCAATCGTCACAATAAAGATTCGCAGTCGAAATCATAATTCTGATCCCACCATTTTTATACTTGAATATCGACAGCTTTGTATGATGAATACCATAAGCACTTGTCTTGGGAACTACGTGAACTTTTACGTTAGATGGAAATTTATCTTTCACATCAACCATTTCTCCAACAATCAAGGTCATATTAGCGTTCTGTGCTGCCAACAAATATTGAAGCATCAACCAGCCCAATTCAACCATAAAATTAATGTGCAAACTTGTTTCTATTTCACCTAAGCTTTTGTCCAGAATTTCTGGAAAAGTCACTGTACATTTTTGGTCATAAGTTGGTCTTGAATGCTCCACTCTGGTATAAAAAATGTAGTACGGTGCTGCTAGAGCATATTTCAGAGCGAATTCGCCTCGTTCAGCCAACGAAAATTTTGCACCCTGGGCTCTCAGGGTTGCTAAAGCTTGTTCCCTCAATTTTTCATTTTGTTCCGCTGTATTACTGCTGCTAATAAGTTTCATGAGTGTATTTTCGCCCGAACTTCTAGAGCAGGAAGACGATGACGACGAAGATGTTGATTCTGCAGATTCAGTTTTACTCTTCTTGTCACTCACTCTTTGTGTGTCATCAAAATCTGGATCTGAGCCTCGCTTGCGAGGAATTCCTTTCGAGGAATTATTACCTATACCAGAACTGGAGGCCTTGTCCGTTTCGCGCAGCTTTTTGGTTCTTTCAATTTTGTCTTTCATACTTTGAGATAAGACACTTTTTGATTCAGAGGAACTGCTTGAAACGTCAGCGAAACTGCCATTAGAAGAGTCATTAGGGGATGACGATGTTGACGAGTCTTTTTCTTTGAAGCCCAATTTTTTTAAGGCTGATTGAACCATAGTCATTTGGTTTAGAAGTTTCTCTCTGTCGGTGACTTCAAAATTCAGACGCGCGGGGATCTTGATGTTGCTGTTTAATTGAGGAAGTACCAATTTTTCCACTAAAAAAAATACAGTTTCTCAATAGAATTCTTTTAATTTTATTTGTTTAATTTAGAATATATATATTTTTTATATCACTCTCAAGATTAACTAGAAATTTTATTTTTTGAAGCTCAGTTTTTTCAATCGATATTTAATTTAATGTATGTGTTGATAATAAAAAAAAAATTATTGAATGAAAAGAAACATTACAGATTCTTCTCATATACTTTCAAACTAAATAAATTTAAGACAATAATTATTACATAATTTGGCTGGGTATACAATGGTTTAAAAATGATTTTGAAAACGACTTTAGCTTAAATTACTTTGCCTTAATTGTGGAAAAAAAAAATTTACTAAAATACCGTTTAAATCAACTTGAAAAGTTTTCCTTTTCAATATTTTTGTTTTAATATTTTACATTTTCTTTACAATCGTTTTTAAATTTTTCATTTCTAAAATTGACTTATTTTTTTACATTTCATCCATTCTGTTAATATTTGTTTCTGCGTTTGCTATTTTATACCTGGCCCAGAATTCAACTTTTGAGTTTTTCATTATTCTGCTTTTAACTCATTAATTAATATTACATACACAATACTTACAATGAGGATGCGACATTTCCATGAAATGAACGATATTCAATCGATAACATTTTTCTTTGTATGGGCACAGTGTTCTTGCATCTGCAGCAAATTCTGAAAAATAACGTGAAAGTACTTTTCAAATTAAAGAAACATACGTATTTATAACTACATATAATTTTTAGTAAACACTTCCATTGGCAGACCAACCATAAACAATTATTGAACTTTTACACGTGGCACACATAATAACATGGATATAATTGATTGACATATGTTTAAAAACAATAACCAAATGTATCAAATCGGCAAAAAGAATTTTTTAATAAATCTGACAAGCATGTCAGCTATTTTTAACAAACAACTGATTAAGTCCTCAGAATTTTTTAATATAAATAACAAATGTTAAAAACAATCTTATCTGTTATGAAGCATGTTTAATAATTTAAAACAAACACAACGTAAATAAAAGATCTATAAATAAACATACAAAATAAATATTATGGTCAAATTTACCAGATGTATTGTCAGCTGACATCGCTATCCTGTAGTGATTTGGTCCTGTAGTGATTTGGAGATTTATTTAGACTCAGGTAAAACCTGGAAATCTGCAAACAAATAGTATCGTGACAATCTATCTCTTTCTTATACATTTTTAAACGACGACAGCCATTTTATCTACATTAAGTTATTTTCAAGTTTAACGTCAATAGTGTGAATACCCTAAATGTTATTAATTAATTGTTTGTTTACATGGAATACAATCAAAAATCGAATTCATGAATCATTTTAAAAACCACTGACAATCAAACCTTGTTTTATTTTTTAAAGTCCAAAATCGAGTTATATCAATGTCTCAAAAACGTTCATCTCACATTGTTATGTCTAAAAATTTGGAGTTTATAAATTTTTTATTTAAGAAGAAATAGACTATATATAACTGCTCTCTGTAACTGCTCTTTTTGCTTCAAATTGTTCAATGTAAACTAGGGGTGTACGATTGAAATTTGCGATTAATTGAATCGTCGACCAAACCTTTGTTGCCTCAGTAAATGATTTAATATTTGGTATAGTCTTAAAAATATATGTTTATTTTTGTAACTTTTTTCATTCTATATATGAGTATACAACTTAAATAAAATTGATGCATGTCAACAAATTCAGACTTAATTTTTCAAGACTATACATATGAACTGACGTGTCTAGCGATACTAGCGTCACTACTTTAAACTCATTTAACTTATAAGAGACAAAAACAATCAAGTATGTTTGAAAACAAGAAATTGATTTCTTGACCTCTGTGCCATTCGTACAAACGTTAAAACTAGCTAAAACATGACTGAAACGTATAATAATAAACTGACAGCTGAAAATCTAATTTGAAACTCACTCGAGCGTATATTATTTAATTTACATGATAATAATCTAACTGAAAATCATTGGCATAGAAGGCACGGGTGGTGCTGCAATTTTTTGATAATTTTTTGAAGAAAGGTATGTTGTTTTCCAACCACAGTAATATTAAAACAAAGAAAAAAATTATATGAACAACAATATAATTGAAACAATCTGTGTTTTCTTAATAAGTGAATTCAAGTACTTCAATCACAACAAAATATCTCAAAGCTTCTTTCAGTTCGAAGACAGTAAGGCACTAAACCAAGGCAGTGACAAATCATGGAGTTTGTTGTTAATCAAAATTGGCTTCACAAAAATACCCAAATGCAAAGACCAAAAATTGTGGGTTATTTTAGTATTAATAAAGATAATCAATTTGAAAACAATTTGTCACAATTAAAATATTTACGTTCTGATATTAGAGATGGGCCTATTTATCTTGATTTAGATAAACATTTTACAGAAGTTGTAAAAAAACCTGTTAGCGATGGATACAATGTAGATGAAATTCTACAATGGATTTTACACAACAAAGACAAAATTTTATATCATGATCAATCTAGGAGATGGTTAGCAATGTTTTATCATGTTCATATTAGTTTTTATATGACAAAGTTTAAGCTTAAACATTGAGTCTAAACATTATGGAAAATCTAATAAAAATTTCATATGTCGGTCGATTTGAGTATAAATGAACTTGAAATATTCTTGATGCTAAAAACATAGTTACAGATATGAAATACGAGTTTGAATTTATATGAAGAATGCAATATGAATTTTCACAACCATTTTTAAAAGTATTTC
>JABFOV010002424.1:0-19945 GCA_022817685.1 Aradophagus sp. ZL-2020 | reverse complement strand
CCTAGTTATGTCAGCTTCAAGCTTGGAGTTTCTTTTTAAAGTCCATGTGAGTATTTATAGTCGCGCGGTGGTGATTTTGATGTATTTGTTGTTGAATGGGTTGTTGCGGTGGCAGACGTTAGGAATTGTGCGGTTTAGGTAGAGGGGGGGACGACGGGCGTGATTTGCATAGACTTTACGTCGTAAAATTGAGAGTCGGCGAAGCAATTCGACCGAAAAAAAAAGGGGGAAAAAATGAGGGTACGAATGCGGGGGATGGATTTAATTTATTTTGATGTCAGGAAAAAGGGAGACTGCAGCAGACAAAAGGGAAACTTCTGTTGATTATATTTATCGCTTAGTGCCCGCTTCCTGTAAATTCTCCGGAGGTTTCCACGTTTTTATTTGATATTGATTTTATTTTAATTAGGGTAGAAAGTGAATCCAAAAGAGTCACAAGAGTTCCAAAGAGTCGCGTCGTCGATTACGAACTGCCAAAGTGGCACTGAAATGCGCGAAAAAAATACCTTTCTCGCGGAAGAATTTTTTCCCAACGGTCCCGTTAATCGTTTGACTTGTGTATTTTGTCCCATCAATTTGTATACGAATTTGAAACGGCGACAACGAACAGCCGAAATAATAAAATTACGCCGGCGTCGTTCTTTTCTTTATGAAATTGTACCGTTTGAAACACAAAGCGAACAGAGAAAGTAACTCTTGACGGATTTCGAACTGCAATTCGTCATATGCAGATACCATTCTATGCCACGAATGCAGTGTACGGTCAGATCGCCGATACAATAAGCAAAGGGACCACCGCATAGTATAGATATGAAGAGGAGAGTTGCACGCATCAGCGCGCCCTTTAGAGCGATCTATCCTTTTTTCATCCACCCCGAATTTCAATGAATGAACCGGCCGAGGAATCTGCAAGTGAGGGACAGGGCCCTACAGCATCACGGGCGACTACAGAACGCATTGTGTCACTTCTTCATTCATCCCTGATTTTGCGGTCGGCTTGCGTATTGCGTAGCAAATGTACAAAAACTCTTCCCCCTTTTCGTACGCTCCTATTGTTCCTTCCGATGGCGATACAAGAAACCAGTACTTTTTGTTGTTATTTATTTCTTTTTTTCCTGTGGAAATTCCGTGAGAGCCAAAAAAGCGCCCCTCCCTCTTCTAATCCCCTCCCTCGATCAAGTCGAATATTAAATAAATCAATCCAAACTGTTTGTTTATTTTCACTTCGTGCGACCGTCCTCGATGACACTGTTAGGAAAATAGGTGGATCTCGCGACGAATTCGATTGGTCGTGTTCGTTGACCTGGCGGCACTGAAAAGTCGACGGCAAAGCAAACAAGCAACCATTTTCCACGCAAATATCAGCCAGCAATTAAGGCGGATAAAAACGAGGCCGAAGATGGATAATTTACGACGATCGTGCAGCAACTCAATAAACGGAATATTGGGTTTATGATCTATTAAAAGACGTATAAGTGGACATTGACGGTAATTGAAGTAATTATTCGAGACATACATTATCTGGTTTCGGATACTCGATAGGCGACAAAGTACTCGGCTGATAGAGCAAGTGACGAAGATCGGATTATTGAAAGCACCGAGGCAGATAAACGCCGAAAGGTGAAGCGCCGAGGCTGACTCGCTGCAAATTGCAAAACAACTAATTAATGGTCGGTCTTTGCGCAACGGCCGATCAACGGTATACGGGCGTCTCAATTAAAAACATTTACGTAATTCGAAGAGCGTGGTTGAGCGACGAAAGCGCGCTCTATATTCAATGAATATATTAATTTTATATTTCGCTCATACATTGTTCTGCGGCCCGAAAATGTGCCGATCACTGGAGTTGAGGTTCAAGTGACTTTCGTAAAAGGATGTGAATGGAAATCGCAAATCTATCGGGCAATATTTAATCGTTTTTTCCAGCTTTGTCGCCTTAATTAGGTAAACTCGTTTGGTGCATAATGTTTACATTATAAATGTCTCTTCTCTTTCATTGGCTGCTCAACAGACAACCGTGCTCAAGTTCCTGTTAACGCAAAGATAATGCGTATACTAATTACTGTTAACAAAATTATACATTCGTTTCTCGCGAATCCGGTTCTTAAAACGCCAGGGAAATAGTCTGAAAACGATGACGAAATGCATTATTGTGGTGACATTGAGCGTACAAATTATTACACTGTGTACGTTCATTGCCGACGTCGTTTTTAATTGAACAATCTTTGTGTTTCAGGTAAGGTCGACTATTTGCATTGTCAACAAATACCCGGCTGAGTAAGTAATACTTAAAACTGACGCGACCTCACGCGCACTTCATCTTTGCCTTCATCTAATCGCCGAACGGCACTTTTAATGTAATCTTCCGGCACATCTGAACGCCGCTATTGCCTAAGCCCAACGTTTCTTACCCACATACTCAAGAATCTTGATGATTGTGATAAAATCACCGCAGGCCGCATTATGCAATAATTTCGAGGACTGTTTGTTGTCGCGGTCAGTGGACCGTCCCTTAAGTGGATTTCAGACTCCAAGCATTGAAAAAACAAACTGATTCTTGTTCAAGTCGGAGGGGAGCTCGTTTTCGAATGGGGGACCAGAGTTTATACCGGATCACAGCCTTCTGATTAGTCTATTAAGTCTCTCGAGTGCTGTTGTACACAGTTCCACATTCTGCGCCGTGAGAGTACACGCGAGTGTCAATGCTAAAAGAGCATTGACACAAGTTTGTACCAATCATATATTCCCACTGTCCCTTTTTAAACATTCCTCACCTCGATCTTTTGCACGCTTCATTTCAATTGGAAGAGCGCGCTTTTATTTCCAGTCGAACTGTGTCAAACATACCAGTTCGGCGGTGTTGGCAAAAAATATCACATTTATTGTCAGCGCTTAAGAGCGACGATTCGAAAAGCGATACCATTGTCCGACAAGTGCACTTGAGCGTCTAATCGCACAATTACGGTTGTTATTATTCTTTTGTGAGTTTTATTTATTTGTGCCCACACTCCAAATACAGTTACAGCGCACACTTTTTTTTATTTAACTTTGATTTATCAGCAATTGTGTAGCCAAAGGAACATTTTTTGCAACTGATGCGAAACCGGTAGAAGATCTAACGGTTCTTTGCTATTTTAGATGAACTGCAGTGAATTTAAAGGACCCTCCAATTTTGATTGTCAACATTTGCTACGTACATTGCCAGGCTCCATTGAAGTTAGCGGCTCTCTTGGTCCTCCCACCACATTTGCGATAAGAATAAGAGAACTCTCGATGAGACAATGAAGGTGTCGTTGCAGGAAATTATGCAGCAGTTAGAAGGAGCTCCGTCGCCCTGAGCAATTGTCTTTCAGACTCTCATTGTCTTTGCTTCTATTCGCCATCTCTTTCTCATTCATTCTTCCGTTCTTTCATTCTCCCTCGGTCCTGCTCCAGTCGTGAGACCCAACCGATCACTTGTTTGACATTACCTTGTAACAATGAAAGATCTAATCGTTCCTAAAGTACTTAATATCTTAAGGTTCAAATCGTATAATGACAAGACGTCGTAGTGAGCTTTGCATTTCGAAGTTCAACAAGGCTGACGAGAGGAGGCATAGTATGATGGCGTATACCATTTATTCTAGTCAAAGGGTTATGGGGGTTAAGTTGGAACGGTATCAGGCGATGAAGAGATGTTCCAGTGACAGATACTCGTGTTGTTAACTTACCTGAATAAGCTTCCGATGTTTTGACAATGGTTTAGGATTCAATTTACTTGACTAACATTATTTTAAACATTTTACCTTTTTTCTTAATATTTTTAAGTATAAAATTATATCAATATACAAAGGCTTTGTTGAATAAATGAAAACGGAGGAATAGTCAGTTCGTATATTTTTCAGAACGTTTTCAATAAAATTGAAAAAAAGTAGCTCACTTACATGGCAAGTTCACCATCTCATCGCTTTGCCATGTTATCTTTTTTCACGATGTCTCAAAACTGTCTTCTACTTAAGAGCACGACGTCGTTTCTTTGGATAACTGTTTGTACGGATCCCCATTGCCTAATGCTATAACCATAACGATATACCGTCAAAAGCATAAGAGCGAGATAAAAAAAAGCTTCGAAACCTCATACGGGCGAACTTTCACTTGTAATCCCATCCCGTTGTGCATAACATTAGCAAAAAAAGTAGGCGATCACGGTCCTTTCGTCAGCTTTCTGGTCTAAGAAAGGTAATTACGTCTAAAGCCGCCAATGTCCATTGGCAAATATCTACATGCATTTTTGTTCAAATATTATAACGTTATATTAGCGCGTTTCCTTGTTTTCCGCTTATTTACAATTCAAAGTTATGCAAAGGCATATATGGCTTCGTACAAGTCTATCGCGAGGGTTGGTTTCTCGCCTCTCAGCAGCCGGGGGAAAAAAGATTGAGAGAGATGGCAAATAATGAATAATAATCGCACATAATGTTTGAAGAAGACTGCCGCAACGGGTGGTGCCCTCTACATTATGTGTCAAATACCGAGGCAAACTCGCTTTGTAATTTCTTCCTGTCTGTGCTTTTTCTCGCTTTTTTAATATCCCAGGGTCTAAAGTGGTGCGAAGATATGAAATTGAAGCTTGAATATTCTATGACGCGACGACAGACGTTGCAGGTGGCGGACTCCCGCACTTTTTTGATACAGTTATAAAGCATCGTTACGCCTTACGCTGTTATATCGCCATCCCGCGGTAATTTCCTGTTATAATGTAATCTTCACTTTATTAACTGCGAGCCTTGAGATCTAACCCTCGTAACTTAAAGTCTCCAACTGGAAAATCTTATCAAGTTTGCAGATGCAAAGAATTAACAACTTCTTTGACGATGTTTTCCATCGTTAAATAAATTTTATATCCGCGCGAAATTTAAGTATGATGGCGCCATTGGCACTGTAACTTCAGTAATGAACCTTTACCCATCATCTGTCCAACGAGTACAATTATTCAATTTCAAAGATTAAGACTCCTAGTCAATAATTGACAGTGAAGCGGATCCGGGCATCAAAAGTAAGACGGTACCGTTGCTATGAAATTCATTGAGTTTGTTTACATGAAAACCGCCTTGGTAATTTCTTTATTTCCCCTCCCCAGGGAAGGAAAAAACGACGTTTCCCACCTTCTCGCGGCACCATTTATTTTTATCAAAGACGGCGGCACAGGGAAACATGCCTCCCACGAAGCAGCCGCGACTCGGTTCGTACCCAGATATCCTCCGGGACCTGAATCGGAAAAAGAAATTTCGAGGGTGCCACCGCGAAACGAAGTCGCTTTTTGCGCGAACGATTGCATTACGTCCCGTTTGCTTTGCGCGACGAGCATTTATTATTTAGAGATAGTTGGTTTTAGGGAAGAAGGCAACAGCAAAACACGCGCTAGTAGGTACCCTTTTTTTATGAAAAATATTCTCGATCAGCAGAACGACAAGAATTTAAAAATATCACGTCAAGTGTCGATACGCCGATTTTTCTCAGCAACAACAATTTCAAGGTGGCTTTAAGGTACGCTAATGTAAACTGCTCGCGTAATCGATGTGTATAATGAAACAGATGTGTGTTTTGTACTCTGATGTCGCAGCGATAGTGCGAAGGGACCCACCCATAGTTCACATTGCGTGAGCATTGTTTGCCACGAGGAGCTTGCATGTTCACCACTCGCCAAGTGGTGACTTGCGCACGCACCTTCGTGCCTATGACTCTTTGCTTCTTCGTTTAACAGTCGATATCAGATGATATTGAAATCATTGACATTGTCACAATCTTTCCTTTTTTGCTTAAATAAAATTAAAACGGGATTTTTAACAAAATTTGCTGGTTTTTCGAATGTAAACATGATTCAGCAACCTAAATATCAGCTTTAAATATTGACTATATTTCACTAAATAGTAATTTTTATGAGTACAACAAATACTCTTTGATATTTTATTCAATACTCTTTGATATTTTATTTCCGCTGATATTTCATTAAAATATTTGTGTACTTTTTATTTATACAAGGAGCACCTCACCAATTTAATCAGTGTTGGCTTATATTTCTTAAATCAGTTAACGATTCGTTGTTGATTTAATAAATACTCACTATTGATTCAGCAAATCATTGTTAATTCGTTCTAAGGGGTTTTCAACAACGATTTTTTCTCGGGCATTAAGCTTTATCAAAATGGAATTCGACAGTTGATCTTGATCAACTTTCTTGGCAAACTTTCTCTGATGCAGAAAATGAGGTATGAATGCTATTATTCAGAGAAAGAAAAAAAATTATATTTCCCGACGGTTGTGGTTAAAAGCGAAGATGCAACGTTGGACCAAAGGAGAGTCAGGTCCATTAAAGGATACCCCCCAGGGTTTCGCGGAGAAGATCGCGCGAAAGAACAGAAGGCCGCTCTATCTGGAGAAGTGTCACCGATGATGAATAGTTGGCATGAACAAAAAGAATGCTAACTGCGTCGGTGCCGTTACTCTCTAACCTATTCTCCCCCAAGTTTCGTGCTCCTATGCCAAGCACAAAATGTTCCACCGATGGCGTTGGGTCGGGGCAGCTGAGACGCCAGAAGACGATATCATCTTAATTAAAAGTTGCCAATTCATTTCGCTCGGCGTTTCCATTCCAAGCGTTTTAAGCCTAGGCGCCTAAGGTGGAGAAAAGGGGACGCGAGAGCGAGCTTATTCTTTTGTTTTATGTCACGAGTTTGGGGGAAATAAAAGAGAGATTGAAAGATATGCGCGAAAGAGGAAGAACGTGGAAATGTCGCTGGAGATAATAAGAAGTTCGTACGCGAGGAAATAAAGGGAAGCGTGGTACATTCAGAAAACTGTTTTGTTGATTTAACGATATCGCTCTCTTTTTGTGGGCGGGCCGGCACATTTGAATAAGTTAAGCGAGCAGAAATATATTGGATCATCTGACTTAATTTCTTTTCATTTGCCAACTTGCGAGCGTTTTTCATCGCACCGTCAATTTCGGTGTTCCTTTTTTTTCATGTCATTGTAGTTAGTGCCGAATCGTTAACAGCGCGACTGCTGCGTGAAACGAGAAGGTCGCAAAATCCAGTTATGTATTTTTAATGTCGCGTAACGCCACATCCGTCTATAATTCTGTCGCCAATTTGTATAAAATATTTCACTGCTAATGAAGCAATTTGAGGCTGTCTTCAGCATTAACGTATGGAGGCTGCTTGAATGTAATAGAGAAGACCGCAAGGTAGTACGAACTGGGGTTGCATACACAAGTCCGGAACCTTGGGAGAAGTATTACATTATTTCGGCGTCGCAATTTTCCGCACGTGTAATAAAGTTTCTGGCTAAGTTTAGAAAAATAAGATAATTACGTTATCGCGCGTGCTGTCTCTTAAATTCAACTGGAGTTAATATTTGCCGACAACGTGCGGCAAAAACAGTAAATAATGCGTTGAATTAATTTTTTATATTGCATTTATTTTATTGATTTGTATGTTATCGAGCAAAATGTGGAAACGAGCGTATGCGATTGATTTATTCTGATGCGCAAGAAATGTGTTGAAATAGCTGTAAAATATGACACTTTAATAGCTTGTCACGTAAGCGGCATATTTATTGTAATTAATATACAGTGTTCAACAATTCTTGATGTAATAGTGCGGCACTTTATTGACGACAATTAGAGAATTCCATTGCTAGTATATTTTACCTCAATAATTTGTATTTGATTTGATTTATGAAATTTCGCTGGTTTAAATAATTGGAAAATTTTGTATTGCAATTGTGGAAACAAAAAAAAAGTCGCCAATGAAAATGGAGCATATGTTGAGCTGTAGCTTCACGTCAGCGTAGTTAAAGTTAGTAGTCGTAAAAACTGATTCTTGAATAATTTTCAATCGTTGCTGGATTTGACGACCTCATCGCAAATCTTAGTCTGTCCTTTTTTCTTCTCAGATACCTCGTCTGAATTTCTATCGTTATCCTTCTTTTACCGTTGCTTGGGGGGAATTAAGATAAGGGTAAAATGACGAGTTTGTAATGATCGGTAAAAAGGTGATCTTTATCCAATGGGGTGGAATGTTTGGAATAAGAAAGAGTGTGAAACCATGGAGTGTGGTAAAACAAGCGAATAATATTTACATTTACGTTCAGCTAAGTGCCCCGTTTAAATTCGTTCACTGGAAACTAGTTTCCTCATTTTCATTTTATTCAACAGCCCTTAACATTGTGGCTTTATTCTGTAATTTCTCGTTTTCCAAACGTTTTTCTGGAATCGTCTACTTAAATCAGCCGTAACTTATTTCACCATCAATTTTTTTTTACATTAGCAAGCGCACCGCTATCTCCGGATTGAAAAATCGTTTCGCGAATTCAAATTCTCATAATCGAACACGGTGGCAATACATTCTAAATGTAATTATCGAGTCCGAATGAGTAATGTCTTTTTTTATCAGGATACTCCCGACCCTTACGCTGCGCCATTACGCCTCGGCGTTAATGTAACGCATCTTGCGTCTGCTATCGATCTCTTTTACCACCACTACCTCCGTCACCACTGCCGCCACCACTAGCACCAACACCACCGAAACTATATCTTTACCCCCGTACGTGTAATTTAACACGCTTCACCCCAACGGATCTACCCGTACTTGTAAACCCACGCGTCGTTATAGGCTAATGAAATCAATGGATGCGTGTCAAAGTTAAATGTGATCAAACCACCCTCTCGGCAGTCTGATTCCCCGGAACACACTGTTTCGAAGACGCGCTTTTTACCCCTTTATGTACCAACGTTGAAGACTTTTTCGGAAGTTAAATGCCTCGTTTCAAATTTCCGGAACATGTACGCCGACAAATTATTTAGAAGTATACTTAACCTAAACACTACTATAAAATCTCCCAAGTTAAATTATTGGATTATGTTAAGGTCTACTACCTGTTTTTCCACAAAAAATTACACATTCGCAACAGGTCGTCGTACCAAGAGCTATTCTCTCTCCTGCACTATCAATATTTAAAAGAGGCACTCGAATAATCCTTGGCTTTAATTTCTAAAGACAGAAATAGAAACGTTAAGGATTAAGAACGATCGAATCTGCTATCAAATACAAACGTTCGTTGAAAAAATAAGTGCCATTAATCATTTACAAAAGATAGTCGTTTTATTATTTTTTTTTATTTTAAAATAAATCTTCAATACTTACTCGATGATATTCAGAATTTTATTCTGACAGTTGGTAAATTCGTATCAAATGAATATACATTTATATATATTTGAATATAAAATTTGACTTTGGGACTATCGCATAAAAAGCGGGATATTTTCGTTCGTCCTTTAATTGGCGCGGGAGAAGTATGAGTTAATAAAACAAATGCACGGTAAGATAAAGAAGATAGATTGAGCTTGGACAAAGTTCTTGATTGCAATCGAGGAATGGAGACCAAGAGCTGCGTCGCAGACGTTATAACAGCGCAACTCATACATCAGGATCTGCGGCTAATCTGATTCCCCTAACAATGTGCACGCGTCGGAATCTTCTTACATACCGTAGCTGCGCCACCCCCTCGCTAAACTCATGTGTTTCCGTATCTCCCGTGATCCCCGCCTCCCCCTCGGCCTCTCATTCTCCTACTCTTCGTTCTTTTCCTCTCATTTCCGTTACGGTCGGTCTCTTGCCAGATATATAGATTTTGGATTTGGACCCGACGTCTACCCAATCCGTGCGCGAACCCACGTAATCTCTCGCTAATAACTGCGATTTATCGTCCTTTTCCTTCGTTCGACGTGTTCTTTCTCTTTATTGTCCTCTTACGTTTGACTTGGCGCAGTCGATCGAATTTTCCGATTAGACGTCCTCACTTTCTGGAACACTCGAAATTTCGTATTTCATTTACCAAGATCCCCTCCCCCCTGCTATATCCCCCGACTCTTACAAAATCGCGATCCATCAATTTCGTGTGTGATAATGTTTTTTTTCCTCGAGATAAGTTCCTTTTTTCTTTCCCTCCACAAAACGCTTAGTTCGTTCCAAGAAATCTCTTCACAATCTACGGATAACATCCTGGAAGAAGTTTCCAGCGCCGCGTTCCGATTAGATAATTACGTCCGGCCTTTAATCATTGCGGAGGAAACGTCGCGTTGATATGAGTTTTATTTTGTCTACTCATGAAAGAGTACCTTTCATTCAACAATTAACTTGCTGCCCGAAGATAACAGGACGCTCGCAAATATTAATACAGCTTTGTGTTTACCTTGCCGGACTACTCGCGTCGTTAGGTTGTTCATCCTCGCACCTCAACGCCCGTCTCGTTCTTTCATGAATGACAGGTGATTCGCTCGCACATGTGCACGTGCCGCTACTTGGAGCTTGAGTCTACATTGAAAGACCTGTTGAAAAGTAAATAAGAGCCGTCAAAGTAATCGGAATTTGCCGGCAAAGCCGTTTCGAGGACTAATTTACCGGACAATCGGCGGTGTCGTAACGAATGTCCGAGGTAATTCTATATTGACGAATAATATGTGACGCAGAACATTCAATCACTTGCGAAAGACGCAGACCAAGATGGGACGTAATGATGTGACATTTCAAGTGACACGGTTACACAATAACGATATCGACAATGGCCATCAGATGATAGCGCGGTAATGCCTGCGTGCCGGTGCATTAGTGGAGCGGCACGGTTAAATAGACGTATGAAGCTACGAATAGGTTACGAGTGTATATCGTACATTGGTGGCGTTGTATCAAGCGTGGCTACTACCAAAAGCGATTGGTAGTCGGCTGTATGCGAGGTGAGTATCGTAGCCAGGTCAGCTGGGTCTATAAGCAAGAGAATGTACTGGATCGAGACCACGTGTATCTTCGGTTGGCATTTTATCTACATTACAGCGAGGAGCTTGCTGCGCGAAGCAAGCTCTTCCTGTTCTCGTAATCCTTGTTTACAGCCAACTGCGACAGATCAGGATTCCCGATAAGGGAGCGGGTATCGATCGTGCAAGCGCACTCGCGGACTAAAAATAAAGTTGGGGAGGCAGAGGAGAGCCTTGTTTAGAGCGAGCCGCGAGACAGGTGCCTTCGGTGCCGATTTCACGTCGAAATAACACCGCCAATTTTCGATAGGGTAGGGGCATACTGGCGGTCAATTTATTGCACGAATGGCCAATATTTTTGACCGCTATATTCGTCGTCGCGCTCGCAGTCGTTGGATTCGTCGTGCGCAAGTGAATCCACGCGGCGTCGAAGAGAAATTCACTAAGAGCCGTTATGAATCGTCTTAAACCTTAACGACATCGATTAATGATCCTCGAATGAACCAGGGATTGCTGAGTGGCATGACTGGTAATGGCGTAGAGAAAGGAGCAAGTAGGAGGAATCATTTTATCTGGCGTTATTTGGTCGTTTCTTTGCACGGGGACCGTTACGTTCACTCAGGCTGCAGAGAGGACAGGGCATCGTTATCGACTGCAGGTTCATGCCAGTCGACAGTTAAGGCCGTTTACTCGTGTCGCGTAATAAATTCGTAAGGAATAAAGAGAAGAACGATCCAATCGGTTAACAGGGAGGTGTGCCGGAACCGGCCCACCTTTTAACGTTTCTGCAGACCCTAGGTCAGATCTTCCACACGCACGGCTCATTAACAATGACAGCTTTTCTCATGCCTCCGATCGCTTTGAGGGTAAGTTGCTGCGCCGCAGCATTACATCATGTCACGCAAAAAGTTCCCTGCGCTGGGACGCGACAGAAAAACAATTTGTAACTAAACGGTATCTTCCTCCGACGATTGCCTACTACTTGTTCATGTCCGTTTTCGTTCGATTCAAGGCGATCTCGTCAATCGCGACGGAAAGCATCTAATGAAGATCGAATTTAATATCCATTGGAAAGCAAATGGCCGGTAATAATGGTCGCGCAAAAAAAGTTTATTGCGAGAAAACAAGCGGATGAATTGAAGGTGTAGCCGCAGCCACGCCCCAATTAAAGCTTGCGGGTGTACTCGGGGTGTACCGATCTGCGGTCGTATTCGCAATATTTATGATGAGAACATTCACACCTGCGGGGCCACCGAGCTTACCAATTTGCGTCCCTTCGTTGATGAGGCCAGCTTTGGCCTTGCACGTATTTTGCTTTCCGACACTGCAATGTGATTACGTTCACTTGCAAGAGTTGTCTGTGTGGAGGTACCGCTGTTACAGTAAAACTACAAACGTCGAAGGATATTTCCGCAATTACATTTCTACTTGAAACACGCAGAAAGGATGAATGGCGAGAGCGTTGATAGATAAATGATGCTTAACACTGTAATAAAAACGATACATTAGCCAAGATTTCTGTCCATCAATGTCAGCGGTCCGTGTGCGCTGTAAAAGCAATGACGCTCTCTCAAGTATTTTAGATGCATATCCAAATTGACGTAGAGCGATGAAGTGCAACAAAATATTGTCACGGAGGTAGGTGCGTCGTCGTGCCACTCGAGACCACGAGGAACCTTTTCCTACGAAGCAGATTGCACTATCTTTCGATAGATACTGACTGACACGTACGACGCGATGCATTAGGTTGCAAGCGGATTGATAAGACTTCCGCGAGGAACAACACAAAACGTCGTTGAGCTTTTACAAGTAAAAACGTTACTCGTCCCAGGCGCCTTCAGGTCCGCGATAGTTGATTCGCGGACGTGCAACGTTTTTGCTGCTTTTTTTCTCTCTTCTTTTCTACCTCTTTGCTCGGCAAATGGCGCATTTAACAACACGATTCGCGCGAACGTAGCTTATATGGTAGACACATAAATGCACGCAAATGCGAAGTGGATATGCAAATATCGCGACAGTACTCGCATTATGGCGCACTGATCGCGGCAGGGGTCCTTCCAAGTCGAGACAAAGTCACAGCAGGGTTCCCACTCTTCTTCGTCGGCACGTCCTTCGCTCAAATGAAATTTTCCACGACATTGCGCCCGAATGCGATTAAAGCGCCAACGACACCGAATTAGGACGGATTGAAGACTCTTCTCGCGAGATCTCTTTCTAAATCGAATTGTAACTTATACAGCTATAGCCGACCGTGTTGCAGGGCGGAAATCCCGGCGGTGTAAAAAGTCGTCTAATTCCTTTGATTCGCTGTCGATTGAAGAAGCACTTTAAATCTACCAGCTCTCCGTTTTCCGTGCCGTCCTTGCTCCTGATAGGACACCCGACTGAACACTCGAATTCAATTGCATTAAAATCAGATAATATCCTGATTCGGAGCCACTTCCATTATTTGAACTTGCAAAATAAAACGCGCCGCTGCCGCGCAAACTTAATCTCACAATTGACGGCAACTCGAATTTCCTCGCCGCGCAAAAAGCTACTCAAAAGAATTTTTCACTTGTTTTAACGCCACAGGTCGGATTAATCGGTTTTCGGACATTTCAATTTCCCGAAATGTCTCGGAAGGGGAGGGGGGTGGGATTACACCGTTCGTACGTCCCTTGTTATAATTACGTCATCCTCAGCTCCGCTATCTGAATTCATCTCGCATATTCATACTGTCATATTGGTGACGTGTAGGCGATAGTGCATCGAATCACGCTGTATTTGTTACGACGAATGGAACCACTCGATTCCGAGCTTGCGGCTCGATTCAACCGGGGGCTACGACGTGCCATTGACGTTACTTGTAATTGGCAGGTTTCAAAAGAAAATTGAAGAGTTCCGGACGGCTGCGCTCTCATTTGCGAGAAATGATACAAATTACGTGATAAGCGGCGTTGTTTTTAATCTGGGTAAAGGTGTGATACAGTTGACGAGAGGAAAAAACCAGCGAAATACTTTTGTGCCTCGTTACAAAGATCACGCGAATACGCCCGAATAATTTCGATCAGCCGGAACGTTCCGCAGCATTTGCAATTGAATTATTATGCTTGGGGGAAAAAATTGCTCAACTGGTACCACTAATGACTATTATTATTCGTTCTGTTTCATCTGGAGTAGCGTCAATTATTCAGAAAACACGTTTAAAGTAAATATTTTAAGCCATCGAGCATTGATTGATTAAAGTGAAATAAATATCACCGAGGTGAAACTTGCCGCTTAAATGAACCGTCCTTTAGCCTCCAGACAATTATAATGCTATCTCGAGATCAACCCTAATTGCTATTAACATTTTTTCACCGAATTCGCAAAATGAACATTGTCCAATTACGTGGCATTCGTAGCTCGAAGATAAATCAGTTATTATATCTCTGCGGAGGAATTGATTATCTTACACATCGCACGTTCCTAGAGCTATCGCGATATCTCTTGCAGTCGGTTTCTTTGATTTGCATTTATCGGCCGAGCGTGACTCGTTCGTCATTTCTCGCATTTTTCTTCTGCATTTTTTTCTTCCTCCCCCTCCGTCCTTTTTGTTTCGCTGAGCGTCTTTTCCCGTGTCTAATGAGAAGTGACATTTAATCGAAGCAGCGTACAAACTAATATAATTGGGACGTGAGATCAAACGTTAAGGAGGCGACCCGCTGCTCCGAAGTGAAAGTCTAAATTCGTTCGTTTTGAGGCGGCCCGAGCGACCGAATGTGAAAGTATGGAAATATTTGCCGCAAACGTGCAGAAAAATTTGCCGCAAAGTTTGATCCGCCTGATTTCACTTATTATGCAAAGAGCGTGGCTCCTTGCGAGCCGGCCAGCCCGACGTAACGACGTCCCCGTATTGTTCCGCGTCTTTAGAAGCGTGCCTGTTTTCGTTCTTCTTTTCTCGTTCTCCAACTGCATTCGGTTGCGTAAGCGCGTTATTAGTCATGCATTCCGTCGGCTACTTTTAATTAAGACGGCCGCGTCAGTTGGGCAGAAACCCTTCGACCAATCCTATTCCTAGTGCCAATTACAGGTCGACGCATAAAGTGGCGCAAGAATAAAATGATGAAACGTCGAGGAATAACGAGAGAAGGATCGGCGGTCGGTATCTTGCACGTAACCGGACGGTACCACGGTTGGCCTCTAATTGCGTTAGATAGCGGCCACCTTATTAATAACCTCGTTTGATGTCGGCATTTATGTGCGAGCTACGTGAGGTATATAAGGTGGCCAACATATGGGATCATCCCGAAAGGTCCTCAGGATGCGGGAGGCGAACAGCAGATAATGGACACGGCATTTCACTTAATGATAACCCGTGTTCCCGTCTTCCTCCTCGTCGCACTTGGTCTTTATCGGCAATCCCGATCTCGACGACGCCACGGCTCAGAAGTATCGAAAAGATGCCAGCCACGACACCGGGGCCTTCGCATAAGGACCCGAGGCCGGCGTCTTATCGGCTTATCACTTAGCCGCGTTCGTTTGCAGATTGCGCGTACGCCATGATGACTTTACACGCCGCTGAAACGTCACCGTACATAATTCGTCGCCAATAATTGCGGCGATTTTTCAGTCTCCGGCCTTCGATAACGCTTAAATTATATGATACCCGCTAAATGGAAAAAGTAATTCCGACGATAACAGCTTCTTCTTCGTCGTCGTTCTCTTCTCGTCGTCCTTTTTCGTTCACCTCCTTCGTCGCCGCGGTCCTTGGTGCCGAGGGCCAAGCCGGGCGCTCGTTCGTTTTGACGGATCCCGCTTTAAAAAAATGTATCAATCGGTCTATCTGGGTCGTTATTAGCCGGCAAGCTCGTTTGTCCACTGGAACATTTCCATGCAACGGCGCGGCGTGCCGTGCTTCTCCGATCGCTTGCGTGATCTCCGCGATCGTAATGCGCGGCGCATGATCGGCCGCGCATCCTCTTATAACGCTCGCAGCGTTAAGCAGATAGCCGCCCGAGGACGATTTGTCTTTCATTGAATGCCAAGTCAATGGAAAAGGGAATTTCCCACGACACGAGCACGCACGACCGACGGTCTTGCGAGCGCTCCCGGCGTTCTTCATTTTCCCTCGTCTCGGGTCGCGGTTTCGTATTCACGCGACTGCTTGAAAGACAAATTCGGCGCGACGACAAACCGAATGACGCGCCGTTAGAATAGATGCGCGCCGCGAGCCCGAGCAAAAGTTGCTCGGGTAAACAGGACGTTACGTCAACGAGACGTCATCGATTTTGAATTGCATGTCCGTGAGACGTGTTGCGATATCACTTTTTCTGTCAACATGTTTTTATGCCCGTGCCTTTCGGTCCAAAACACGCCACGCTGACAAAGTAGGTATCATTGTGAATGTCTAACGACTTGCAATCAAAACTCTTGTAATGGCTCGACCGTCATCAAGGCGAATAGAACTCGTGGGCGTAGAGGATGAAGGAAACGTACCCGACGTCTTTCATTACACATAAGTAAATTTATTGAAAAATGGACGCTACGAGGCTTCTATATTTAGACAACAGTACTTGTTTAAAATTAAAATAATAATAACTCTCGTGGGTTGTTGCACTTTTTTTCACCTCGAGTACATACGTGCGCTTGAGTTTTTGATCGCGCAATTTCAAAGTTCAGGGTCGGAAGTAATGATCTGCTCATTATGCAGATAATTTGTCTTAAAAATAACGGCGCATTTCCGTTTTGTGGTTTTATAGAGTCGAGGATGGAAAAAAGATTTTCATAATTATGTTCGACTTTTATTTACATGCATATATTTGTAATTTGATCATATTAGAGTTAGTTAATATTAATATGTAGAACATAAAATGCAAGAGAAATCATTATTCAATTTAGTGTTTGAAATATTAATTATGTATTACGTTATGACACACTGAATGTTTATTGCGAAAATTGTGATTTTGAAATAAAAAATCCAAGTTTTTATCAAATTATATATTATTTATTTTTTTACGCGTTTTATCAACATTGATTATATACATTTAACTTTTATTTCAAATGCGGTCAGAATTACGTAAGTGTAATTTCATTTATTTCAATAAGAAATTGGTAGAAAACATTTTCTTACGTACACGAGATTTACATTTATACCGAACTACTTACCATATCAGAAAGATCGAGCGTGAATCACGACAGAGTCAAAAATACTTACTATTCGTTGGAATAAACCGTTCAAAGCATGCTTTTTTCGCGTAAACACCTTGTTTTCGTTTTTTCCATGATAAACAAAGCGTCCTGTCTTGAACAACAAGTACACGTTCTTCAAAATGACTTTGAAAAAAATTGCTTCCCTTTGAATCACAAGATATACGATAAATTAATTATGTTTTTAAACACAATCTATTTTTTCTTTTAAACACATTTAAAAAACAAATTTCTTATTAATTTTTAACTTGTTCATTCTCAACTCAATAAATTTTCATATTTTTTGTATTTTCGTATTTCACTTGAATGCGAATTTCATTATATTAATAAAGTTAATAAAATTAATTTTTTTATGTATATCTATATATCTACAGGACATCTAGCAAATGAAAGGATTTTTATTTCATTTAATACATATTTTAAGATTTATTTCGTTAAAATCCGTAGAAAACTTGACCAAAATTTTTTCGCTTCGTGTATCTCTTCTCATAGCATCTCAGGTGGACATAGCATCCTTCGAACAAAAAGTATATGATGGTGACCCGACTGGCCGGGGCATGCCATTCAACTCGAAACTATTGTACCTCTTCTTGTCAAAGATCCATACGAACTGTTCGGAAGAAACGACAACGGAATTAGAAAATATGCAGTCGCTTTTGTCTTCTGCATTCTCCCCCATGCTATTATGCGCATTTCTTTTTTCCAATAATTTAAATACATTCTATCGTGATTTTAAATCTAAATTACCAAAATATTCTTCAAAGAAATCACCATTTCCAACAGCTTTATGCACAATAAATAAAAAAAAAAGTAATTAAACAAAAAAAAATTTTGTTTTAACGTTATGTCCACTGACCCATTGCAACAATATCGTTTTAAAACATTTTCTTTTTTTTTATAGTTAAACTACTTTCAAGTGAAATTTCGTTGGTCGAAATAGACATTTTGGAATGGCATCTTTGGTCCACGTCTTTTTTGGTTTTAGTTTTAGAAACGAAGGGTCTCGCATAAGGTTCAACACGAATCGTGAGAAATGTTTGCTGCCTCGCAGAGGCACACTTGCTAAAACTTTTTTTCTACCGTTCCTTCGAATATTTTATTTAATATCAAATGGGACGCATTCCGCATACTGAGCATACCGTGGAGCTGAGTCGCTATATCCCGACAAGACATTGCATCTCTCTGATACATCTCTCAATGGTTCTCAACTTTCGTTTCAAAATTACGACTTAAAAATTTTTATCTCGCTGCAAATTCAAATAAAATATGTTTGGTTTGCTGCCGAGTATTTTATGTACAAATCTGTTCGGAAGGTAAAAAAAAAGTAACGAAAACATGCGGATAATTGAGAATACTGGAATCAGGGATAGTTACATCAGTATTAAAAGTTGATTGCAATTTACTCGCGAAAGCATTGCAAATTGGAAGAATTTAACTTTGATGCATCGTACGTACACGTAGATTGAAAATATTTTGCGCCGTCTCAGCATTGACCCTTAAATTACTATACATTTGATCCTTTGTGTTTCACCGACTCGATCCACTAACAATGGATGTAAAAGCTCCAATTTGTGTTTACAAAATTATTTTTCGCGGAGCGCATGTTTTACGATTCCAATCTTACAGCAGCAATTACGATTACATCAGGCGCCAATTGTTATTACTTCGACAATAAAGCTCGTACAACGCTAACGACGCATAAAATCATTGCGGGTTGCGATGTGTTTTTGCTCCTTTTTCCCGCAGTTTGAATTTTATCGCGTGCATTCAAATGATAAACGTTTCTAACTAAGAAAGAAAAAACATTGTTCAAGGAACCATATTCTCGAACATTTTTCAAAATTACAATGGTTAAGAGTTCGATATTCACTTATTCAATTCTTACCGTTTTCCATCATTATCAAGTTTACTATCCTTTTTTCTACAGACTTCACTCTGTTTACACATATACTCTGAGGTGGAAAAACCTGTTATTAGTAATGTTTGTAAAAATTCGCTTGACACTGATTAAATTTCTTTTTTAATTAACATTTGAGTCTTAATTGTGCAATTACAATTGAAGAGGAAAAAAATATGTCGCGTTTGAATTATCTACTACATCGGATTAACTCAGTCGGTGGGTTAAGTTGAATTATAAATTAACAATATAAACACGATTGCCTGTAAACGAACGATCATTGAGAACCACTGGTCGGTATTCTGCGACGGACACTAACTCTTCACGTGTGTGCATCCGTGATGGGAAGACAGGCGCAGGATACTGTCGCCAGTTGCAAAAACAGTATTGAGTTAATCAACTAATTTATAATTAAAATTCCTTTATGCGACTGATCTTCTTCGGGCCTTACCTGCCGTCTCTCTTTGGCGTCTCGCAAGAAACCAATGCAGTCTGGCTCGTTTCGATTCGCGGTAAAAGCCGCTGAATTCATAGAACATCAATTAAGTCGATTCGCCGCCATTCTTTTAATTTGCGGCGCAAACAAAAATCGCGCCACTCGAATCCCACCGGGCGTTTCATTATTCTAATTGTCGGCATTACGTTTCACTTTTGATGGCGCCTTTTTTAATTAAACGTAAATTCAATTTCAATCGACTAGTTAAGCGGAGATACCGGATTGCCGTTAATTAATTATTTCACCGTTCGTCTCCGGTTTTCCCGCGCGGGCTCTTTATTTATCCAATTGATAATGTTGCGCCCCGCTTTTTAACCCGCCTCTTTTTCTCCCCTCTTTTTTCTTTTTTTTTTTTTTTTTTTTTTTTTTTTTTTTCTTTGCTTAATTTTTTTTTTTTTTATCCAAATTTTTGCTGTGTAAAAAAGAAAACTGAAACCCACCCCATAACTATAAATAAAAAATTTTTTTTTTACCCCCCCCTTCCCTTAAAAACTTCTCCCACCCCCCACGACCCATCCACCTCCACATTTCCCTTTTTCGCTTGTAAAAAAAAAAAAAAGATACTACAATAAAAAAAATAATAAAAAGA
>JABFOV010002423.1:0-17500 GCA_022817685.1 Aradophagus sp. ZL-2020 | reverse complement strand
GAATCTTTCGATTCGCACTGTCACCGTGTTTAAAATTTTTTTCTCTTAATTTTAAAGGTTTTTCTTGTATTAAACTGTATGATAATAATTCAAATTACGAATAACATCAATGAATAAAATGGCGTGATAAAATGTACGTTACGAAAAAAGGCGGCTCAATTTTTCATACGACGCTTCCTGTGAATTAAATACGAATATTGCCGCAACATTTGTAACTGCATTGCGAAAAACGTGACCCATAATTTTGTCGTTTGTCTAAATAACGACGACTATTATCCAAAGTTGTAACACCGTGTGCATTATTCGCGAGCACAATTTTGAACGATATTACAAATGAAGCTCGAACAATCGTAACAAAAGATTAAGTGTGTACGAAATGTACTATGTGCTCTTATGTAACGTCTCGTTCGTTCCGACTTTGCACCGAGGGTATAAATCACATAATCCGCTAAAACGGAATACCACTTTTAAAAATTAACGCCATTCCTTTAATGAAGGTAATCTCACAGCCAATTATTTGAGTTGCAGTTTTGAGAGCGACCTTTTATTTGAACTTGATTTATTTAATTACTTTGAAAGGAATGACGCATGAAAAATTATAAGACTATATGTATGCATGTTATATTTATTACATAACATTATAGAAGTACCGAAAAAATCATATTGGAAATAACAGTATGTATTTCGTTACAGAATCATATCGTAACTAAGACCACGATAATATTGTCAAGAACGCTCTACATACTGGAAGAAACACGCTTATTGTAATTCATAACCTGCCACTACAAATAGTTCGCGCAGCATGTTCGGCTCACTTGAGTTGTAGATGGCGCATGTTACAATATCGATCCCTAACTGTAAAGTGATTTATAATTCCGATTTTTAAATTATTATTTGCGCTCCATTTATTACGATATGAAATAAATGCCACGTGTAGTGTGCAATATGGTTTTCTCAGTGATGTACATTCTGGTATCTCAAATATGAACAATGTCTTAGAGTAAAAAGTCGATGTCACTCGAAAAAAAAACGTACTTAAATATTTACTGCTTAAACAGTATTTATCATCTACCTAGATTGGATCAGAAGTGTTTAATGTATAAATACAAATTTTTGTTATAGAAAACTGTGAAATTACCGTTTATATTTGTATTATTTTCTGTTTATTCAGTAAACAGACATATTTACTACAGGTAGATCCCAGACACTGTATAAACAGTAAAATTAAGATGCGTTTTTTTCTGAGCACAGTGGTATCGTCTTCAAGAAGTATAAAAATTATGTTGATTGCATTAATAAATACGTCAGTAATTTGAAAAATAATTGACGTACGAATTTATACGAGGCAACAAATTTGTTTTCTCTTCGAACGTAGGAAAGGAAAGGTTGAAAGAGAAGAGCGAGCCGAAACGGTTCTTGAGCCGCTACGCTGCGTTGTTGATTAAATGAGTGACGTCAGTATGAATCACGGTATGATTCACTCAGTACATAAAATTTGATCGCGACTTTTAAACCGTCGTTTTAGCGAGCGCGTGACCCAGGCACACTCTTCTGCCATGTTTTCTGTCGTTTAGTGCCGATGAAATCTAAAGACGATGCGCTCTCATAATTAATTCAACGTCCGATAGTGCGCTCTGAGAGCGTGCTTTACAGTCCAATTCAAATTCGAGTTGAAATAGCGTTATCGACGACTGCTCTTGAGATCACACCGATTACACGACGCGTTACGATTTTCAACTACATTTACCACGAATACAAACATTGCCGAATCATTTACTTCGAAAATTCGTATTCAACGTGACATTCTTTCGAAACATTCGACATTTTGTTTGATGTTGTTTATAATAATAATAGCGATAATTATTATTGTTGTTATTATTATTGGTATTATTATAAATATTTTAACAATAAAGTTTAAAAATATTTTTTTCAAATAATCGCTTTAACAGTACAATGCCTCGTCAAAAGGATTACATTACATGGTGAGAAGATGACTAACAGAACAAATTAAAATTATAAAGGAACGATCGATAGAAAAGTTTTCAATTAAGCGATGTAAACATTTGTTTCTCATAATAGGGCGAAACATAAAAAAGTTATATTTGTTGAGAGAATAAAATTAATAAGCAAATAAAAGCACATTTTTGTAACCCAGAAATTCAGTTATTCTTTAGCAAAATCGATGTAAAACAGCATCAAGCATTACGTCCAAATGTACAGTATTCACACGAAACTTACATTAGAGACACGCTCGTTTCATTTTACCTTTTTAAAATATTTTTTCTCCTTTTTTTTCCAACGAGAAAAAACACGTCGCGAATTAAATTAAACAAACTCGTTTAAACTTAAATTTTATGATGTAATTCATACACGTTAAGCCGTTTTGCTCGACAATAAGACGAAAAAGGAAAAGCAACTGAAGATAAAAATAAAAGGATCTGTTTATTCGCAAAGTATGCATGACAAAATAATTCACACCGAATATTTTTCTGCGTTCTACGGCGGTGTAATTGCAAAGAGAGCACAGAAATATTTGTCCTTAATTGATGGCCGAACGGAAAGTCTTTTGCCGTTTGATTTCCTTTTGACTTTGGTGACAAACAAATGTTAAACAAATTTTTATTTATTCACCGCCAAAGACCCTCATCAAAATTTCACTAAATTGACCCGACGGCTTTACCGCGTTTCGATTTTGCAGTCAATGTTTTCGCTTAGCAATTCTGTTCGCGTATCGAGAACATATTTAAAATTCAGAAAAGGTTGAAAAAAAAAACCAATTCCGGCGTTCGTTCAATTTGCAAAACAAGCGTGGTTTTAACAAAGAGCTAAAAGTTGTCTATCGAAAAATGTGCAACACTATGAAATTAACGATTTACGTCGTGGATTTAGAAAGAAGGGGAGTTGAGTAAGAAGAGAAGGGGCGGGGGGGGGGGGTAAAGTGTGTCTAGAAATGGGCTTGAATGTAAGACCGACGAGCGTGCACAATGACAAGCTATGATTAGCCGACCAATTGGGCCAATAGACGTCGATCTATCGCGTTTATTACCGCGCACTTGTTCGACGATGAAAAGAATGACGAGTGCCGTTATGTCATCATAATCGTTTGACACGGAAACTTGTTGTTCCCGTACTCGTAGAATATAAGAGTCAATTCAATTGATGTAAAAATAGTAACATTTCATTTACAAATGTTATAATTTATTACTGTTTTTCGAATGCTAAATACAAACAATTTAAACTGAGAAAAATCTGTTCAGTTGAAACTACCGAAAATTTCAGTTGTAACCTTATTCAGTTGGATCGACTGAATATTCGTTTAAAACGAAGCTCCGGCTGTCAGTTGTTTTAACTGAAAACTTTAGTAGTAACAATCTTTACTGAAAATTCAGTTGAAATTACGGAGTGCTGTCAACTGTTGTCTCAGTGTAGACAGGCAAATGATGGGAAATAAATTCCAATGCCGATATTGTCTAAGTTAGAGGATTTAAATTTAAACAAATATACAGCAAGAAAATGAAATAATGACTGAAACGAAAACACCAAAATAAAAAAGAACAAAAAGAAATATAAAGTCAAGAAAGCGGAATGATGAATTTTTCGATTGTTTTATTCTGTCTTAATTGTAATTCAGCTATGTCTTATTTCATTTACAAACGCAAAACTGGAAAAGATTGCAACAAGACTAACATTAGAAACTTCAATTTTTCTTGCCGGAAATGTATAAATTTACAAGTAGCACGAAAGAGAGGCAAAAGTACGTTTTGGATCATAATGAACGCATAAAAAAATGGCCTCAGGGTAGGAAAAGGATTTCCAGAGTAATATTAGTAAAGTTATGAATAGAATTGAAATAATTACAATAAATTTAAATAACTCTGTCACCGTCCTCATACTCCATGAGTACGACCTCCGTTAGATACTTTTACTAAATTCATCAGCAATGGTTTTATGTCACGAACGAGTTGGACGGCGCGCGAACTGAAATGTTGTATAACTCTGACACAACTTGTGTCAGGATTATTCCAGTTCATGCAAATTCAACATTCATCTGGGTGATTCTAACACGAGTTTCATTCAAGTTACAAAACATGGTTCCACGCACGTTTCGAACTGGTCTTTCATTTTTTTATACTTTCTCATTGATTGATTAATGAACCTATTTAGGGGCTAATTTTTTTCTCTCGCTTCAAGCTTTAAAGCAAATAAATGTAGGCACGAAGCGCGAAAACAACAGCAACAATAACGACCGTAGCACGTGAAAAATAGTCGGGCCAAAAAAAAGAAAAAAAAGAAAAAAAAGTGACGGAAAAAGGCATTTGCTTTGTCCGATTTAGTAATGGGTGGGCTCCGATCGATAGCCGGCTGACCTAATGAAATTGCCTGATCAGCCAACAAAAGCTCAAATGCCTTTGAGTTGAAGGTGCGCGCGGTCTCGCGATTGCCGTTGGCGTGAAATTTGCGTTTCACAGATGAGTGCGAAAAAATGGCATCTGCGCGCGTCAACTCGAGCACGGTAATCTAATAAACGCGATATCAACGTTTTCTTCGTGTACTTATATCGATGTATTGCACTTTTATATTTTCATTTTCGTATCTTTATTTCGTTCTTTTTTTTTTCCAATGCAATTCTTTCTTCCCTCAAAGGTTCAAACGGATTAAAGTTTTTTTAGCTATCAAGATGTACAACTTTTTTTATGGGGTTAACACACAACTTGTACTCGTTACTTAATCTCAAACGTTAGATTTTTTTAATAAGACTATCCAATTTAGTACACGCGACTTCTTCTTTTTCCTGGCCTTCCTCTTGTTGTTTGTTTTACGCGTCTAATCCCTTTGGTCGGCTTTCCATTTTAATGTTGACTTTTAATATATTTTTAGCAACTTAACAAAATTACCCTGTATGCTTCATTATAAGAGTAAACAATTCTTTTAATTAGTTTTGCGTAAAAATATGCTTGGTAAGATAGCGTTTAGTGTTATAAACAAGACATGCAATGTAACGTGCAAAAGAGCCGGGGAAAATAATCGGGCTGATTTTCTATTCAGATAGGTAAATTTGATTATGTTTCGTGCAAGAACGAGTGCACAATAATTTATTAAATATTAAATTAAAAAACATATTGTTAGTATCGTAATGATATACTTTTTGCTGCAATAAGGAATAAAAAAAGTGTACGTCGAGGAAAAGGTTGAATGAAAATCACTGGGTTGCGAGACTACTTTTTTCCCTGCGCTGCGATATTAATTTGAAAAGCGCGATAATTTTGATTCACAGGCGCGGCAAAAAAATTTATCAGTAAGGATATTAAAATGTTTGTCAACTTTAAAGAAATCGAATAATGCTCTGCGTACGGTCAAAGCACCACTGAATGACCGCTTGTTTAAATTGTATTTTCTATTTTTGTCATTCTGATGATGTGGTCATTCACTGATACGCGGTCATCTACTGGTACATCCACCCTATATTCGATTTCAATTCCAACAGTTTAGCATTCCTATTAAAAATGTCTCGTACTACATCCATTTTTTTATTGCAAACATTTTACTATATAAATTTCTGATATAATAATTCTGATATAATAATTTTTGACATAGCAGAAAATAATTCATCAATCAATTTATTGTCAAAATAAAAAAACAAAAAATGTATTTCTAGAGTTCTCCTTTCATCGTACGAGTCGAAATGTTTATTCAACAATTCAAACACGTGAAAGTCAATTGCATTATATGAAGTTATTAATTTCATCTTTCTTTTAAACGCGAGAAAGAAATTCCGCGCGTACATAAAATACGAGTTCAAACTTGAACAAATATTCGTAAAAAAATTCTGTTATTTCCTTTGAAAGCTCTATTAATTAAAATAACAAATATCAATATCGAATTTTACCGATTACTTTACGTTACTTTTATCATTTCGTCTGTTGTTCGGTCACTTTTTTGCAATTTATAAACAAAAACCGTACAACTATACGAATTATTTTTTTACGTACGTGTAGAACTTCTTTCTCATTCGTCAAAATGCTTTGAGCTTCGAGTCGTAAAATCCGTGTCGTACAAACGACGGGACAGTAAATTTCGGGGAAACAAAGGTAAACGAATAAGGCGTAAATATCGGCGGGAACGAAGACGGGTGCGACCTCTATGGGCATTAAATCGAAGAAACGAAACGTGCCTGCGATTGCGCGCGCGACAAGAACGAGGGAGAAGGGGTACGCGTGCGTCTTCCATTCGCTGGCACCGCGAACCCACCGTACATTATTCAATTAACAGCGCGATGAATCTGATGTCATAACGTGGCCGCAAAAATTCGCGCGATATCGCACCGAGCGTGTAAGAACGTCAGCCGGCCAATAAAAAGCCGGCAACTTTGACAAAAGAAATCGCCCCCGCCCCTCGGCCCTCCTTTCACTTGTCCCTTCCTCCTTAGTTTCCAAACATTTTCCAGCGATACCGCGCCGAGATACCACGACGAGCGCTTTATCTCCGACTCAGTCGACTTGGCTCGATTTTGCTCCGGAAATTTCGGTTTCACTCTACGATTTTTAAACAACTAACCGACAATCGCATCTATTGCTTCTTTTATTCCACGTTTCCTTTTCTTTTCTTCCTTCCCTTCATTCGTTTCTTGTTTCACATTGTCGTTTTTTCGGCCGCCTTTTATGAATACATAACTCGAGACATTGAGCGCGGTAGGTGGATTCGAATAAAAGTTTGCATAAAAATGATTCATTGCATTGAATTGGAGAATTGAAACTGTTAACGTTTGGTGCCACGTAATTACAACTTGAACGAATTTTCGATTTAATATTAATTAAACTTATTAGCACGGTTCGGAGGTCGAAACTTTCGAACGGTTGACAGTTCAAAGTTCAATACTTAATTATTAAGATTGATTAGTGCACCGTGAATAGAAAATAGCGTCGATATACAACAAATAATATATTGTAATATTGAATCGTCGAAGAGGTTCCTTTTCAATGGTACGTAGTCTCACGAGGACGAAAATAATATTTTCGAGTGTTTTATTTTGAGAAATCGAAATTCTCCGTCCTTAAGCGAGCCGCGTGTATCGCGAGAAAGTCATAAAATAATAATAATAATAATAATAATAACAATAAGCATTCGATAGCAAGGAAAATGAATAACGGTTTAATTGTTCGAAATAAGAACGGGTGAATAAATTTGCGACGGATGGTGTTTGATGTTAAAATTGAATGGAAAGTGGGAAGGGAATGAAAGGAAAATATAAAGCGAATTAGAAAGCGGAAGTGGCAGTGATCGCGAAGAGCGGCGCGACAGTGGCAACTTTTTTTCACTTGGCCGGGATTAAATTTCCCAGAGCCGTCGACACGAAACTCGCGTTCAATTTATATTCGATTATTTTGCCGCGTCGCCTTTTTATTATCAATATTTGCGCACGTACGTGCAACTCGAAGCCGAAGATATGAGATAACTATGATTGTATTATTTATCCAGTGTTTCCATTCTGCGCGAGTTCTACGACGTTAAACTTAGATTCGTTTCTGGAAATTACTAAACTATTCTCCTTACTGAAACTTTGATACCAACTCGAACAAACTGCACATACTTGATCGTAGTAGTTATAACGTGATTCTGGAATGTGATTCTCTGCGGTGTCGTAGGCACACTTATAATCATTACTCGTGCTCTTCATCGAATAGCGCTATCAAGGTGTCATCTTTTTATTACAACCACATCCGCTAGTAACTACTCGTTACGTTGCTCAACTTGCCGCTCCGAAATTTCCAGCCGAATCAATATCGTTCTAGTGCCAATTAGTAAAGAATGTTAATCTCTTTAGCAAAACTTGAAACATGTCCGGACTGTTTTTGAGCGTGCGCTCCAAACGATATCAATTCCAAGGGTCTCTATCAGGCGTACATTTGTCGTCTATTAATGTTTTACCCAACCAGGCCCATGCCAGACCCTTACATGGAAATAATTCTCATTGTTACAAAATAAAACGACTGTCTGATCTGGCCCTTGAACTGCCCGTCATAGTCAATTTACAAGGCTTTAATAAGGTTTACAATTTACTACATAGGGTCCCCATGAGAACGCCATTATGGTTCTGTATTCAGTGTCATGTCAGAGCCATGCAAGGGTCGGATCAGGTAACGTGTCAGTATTCTATAGAGCTCTGATTTCGCTTTGATCAGGTCGCCGGATTAATGTTTGGGGCCTCAATTTTTTTCTTTTTTTGCAAGAAAATTGTCGCAATATAGTATTCAACGTTTGAATTTCTGTCATCCGTGCCATAACTTCCAAATCAGGACTATATTCGAGCCATGTCACAATTTTTACACGGGTGACAAGGCTTACACATTTTCATCAGGCTGCATTAGGCAAAACGAAAGACACTTCCTTAATATAATTATATTTATATGAAAAAATGTTTCACAACTCGCGCGTTCAACAAACGAGCAAAGGTGTTTTTTACAACCCAACTGTCGTGTTGGAGTAGAATGGAAAAAATGAACAACAGTGAAGCGCGGCAAGTGGCAAAGTAAAAAAGGTAAAAAGTACGTTGCGAACGCAGGTTGCCGAGGGAAATAAACGACGCGATGTCTGACGGGCGAACATTCGCGTGCGGTAAATTGCCATTTGGCCGTCAATCGGCCATTGCCTTGTGTCTTAATAAGCTTATTAGAAGCCATAAATCGTAATTAGCGGCGTGGGCGAATGATCGGTTTTCGAAATGAAATGCGCGCCTGGCGAGCCGCGGTAGGCCGCGGCTCGGCTCACTTTCTGCCGAGTTCGGCCGATCGAATCGTCGGATAAGTTGCAACGTAATGCGCATATTTTGGGCCGCGCGCGCGAAATGGCTCGTGATTGCAAACTCGCGCACCAACCGAACGTGCGCCAACGCCGAAACGTAATTATGCTTCGCACGAAAAGCGCCCAATGGAACGGCTCGATAATTGCGGCAATAGCACCAAATGGAATCGATTTTGCAAGAAGCGTGCGACGGCGCGATTGCAAATTAATAATGCCACTGTGACGTCGCGCAGACGTTGCTCGGCGGCTCGCGCTGTCGCTCAACGTCGTGAGAAACGACAATCCGAACACCTGAAGGCACGATCTACCTGTGACAAAATGTGCAAGAAGTTTGCAACGTTTATTTACAACGAATCCCAAATATTTTATTTTATAATGCGCTGATTTAAATTCAAGTTCTGATTTTGATCGTTAATGGACGAAATAATAATTTATTAAAAATTCGTTGCAAATAAACGTTGCAAACTTCTTGCACATTGTGACAAACGCAAATAGATTTCGCCACTGTATGCGCTTACTTATTTACTTGCCTATATGTTTGTCGTGTCGATCATTTTGTTGGTTAGATAATTTTTAATTTTCTTGTTTTTCTCTTTTGGTCAAAAATCTTTATTGCGACTAATCTTCCTCGATATTGCATGAGGAAAATGAAATTAGAACAACAGCAGATTTATTTCAAGTCGGCGATTGTTAAAACAAGAACATTTCAATTATGATTTAACCTCGTACTGTACTTGATTTATCAACCAATGTTCAAAATTGAGCGCGTTCAATCTCGAATTAAATGTTTCGAAATTCGATCAAAATTAAATTGTTCTTGTTTTAACTTTGGGCGACCTAAAACAAATCTGTTTATGTCCCAGTGTCATTTTTTCCCCGTGTAAGTTTGCTTGTTTTTATACCGATATTGTGAAATAAATAATCGATATTCTATCGCTAATTCAAGAGCATCGATCGATGACTCGAGTGTGAAAATCGACAGGTAGCAAAATTTTACTTTTCGGCCGGGTTTATATTTGAAGATAATTTCATACTGTTGCCTCCCACTTTCACTGTTCTCAACAAACATTTTATGCCAGACATTGATGTTTTCAGCTCCATATTTTAGGCATTTTATGTAACAGAGTTGTATTAATTCAATGAACTCGCTAAATATATTTCGTTTGAGTGCGAAACAGTGTGCAGGGCGGTTACAACAGTTTTGTGTAAAAGCGTATTGTTTTATAAATTGAGCGACTTTTTTTTATATGGAGATTTTTATAACATATTTTACTACTTATTTATATTTATACCAATTAGTGCAATGAAATAATAATTAACTTCATTTCAGCGTGATGGAACTTTCTTAAAATTTTCGTGTGGCGTGGCAAAATATACGTTGTCTGCTCTGGGATTACAGCAGCGAGAAACATTTATATCATATAAGCTCGAAAAAATAGAGTTTCATTCTGTTAAAAGAGATAGAACAAAACATCACCTTTTTAAGGGGCATTTGTAACTCAGCTCTTATGATCAACGTGGCACAAAAGTTTTCTATACCTATCCTTAGTAGATAATACACTAGGTCAACCCGCGAGTTTTGATTTGCGTACCAACATTACGAGCATAAAATTATAATTACCAAAATAATTGTCATTTTAATATCAGGTATTATAATATATATTTTCCATCTTATGACCGCAAAAACACGTGTCTCGTTTTCAGACAATTTTCGGAGATTCTATGCTACCACAAAAGGTACTAATTGAGACACTTTAGTCTTTCTAGTATAAACCATGTCCCAAACGAATCTCGCAACTAAAACACAAGATTTTCAGTTTGGTCTTGATACGATACACACGTCCCACTAAGTATTCGAACCTTTTTTTTTCTAGTATGAACTACGAGCAAATTTTCGGACAGAATATTTTACGCCGATAAAAAAGAAAAGGGTAAAAATTGGTGGTGCAAAAAGGGGGGGTCGGATCGTATTATGAGATAAAAATTGCGCTGATTAAATCGATAAGAAGCGACGCGTCACGGCTCAACAGTATTATCTTTGGAAAATGTGGCAATTCGGCGACCCGGCGATCGATACTGGAGCGTTGCTCGCGGGAATCCCCTTTTTGTCCGAAACCGACGGAATGTGCGCGACGAACTTAAGCTCGCCTAGAGATATACATCGTACATCGCCGCCGAATAAAACCCCGTAACCGAGAGAGCTTTTTACCTTCCGTTCGCCGATCCAAAGGTGATCGGTAACGGCCATCTGCATTTTATGCAATAAACGCCCTCTGACCAAGAAATCATTAGCGTTAACCCTCTCTTGGATAACTTATGCGCGTTACCTTCATCGTTTTTCATTTAGCATAACTGACAATTTTATGTGCATAAAATTTCCAACCTTTAGAAATAATGAACAAAAAAATTAGAAAGTATAATTAAACAAGATATATGATTATTTTAAAGTAAAAAATATTTGTTTCGTAATGAATTCGTGTTTGGAAAATTATTTTAACGATATAAATCGATTAAAAACATCACAATTTGATATGAAAGAATGTATTTAATTTAATTTTTATTCACTGATAAATATTGGAAACTTCAAGTTCATACAATTTTCAATACTTTAATATAAATCCTCTAAGTTTTTTGACCTCCAATAAAGTGTGAATATTTATTGATATTTTTTTAATTCAAATTTTATTCCAATTTCATTTAAGATTTTTTTTTTTTTTACCTTAATGCCGTAATATTTTATTTTTGGCCTTGCAAACACGTTGATAAAGAAAAAGAGAAAGAAACAAAAGAAACCAACCTGATATCTGTTAATTTCCTATTTTTTGTCCCATTGTCCGTGCCATTTATCTGGTAGTCTTCGTCTGTTTGCTTACGTCTCACTTTATCACATACGAAACGCCGCGACCACTTACGTTTCACGTTTATGAACCGTACCGCTTCGAGTATAAATTACGACTGACCTGTGCCTACCTCAGTGCGCCTATTTTAATATCAGATTTCTTGTCTTTGTTTACATCCACAATCCGAACACTATTCGATAAAGTTGTTTTGATCGAAATAACGTGACGTTCAAAACATTGTATCATTCCTATTTTTAACTACGTTGAATTAATATATTTTTCCAATGAAATTGTTACAAACATAAAAATATTGCGCATTTCAAGTTTTTCACGTGGAAATATACAAAATTTTCAAAGCTTTTGTTTTACATTTTTCAAAAATGTTTATCATGTGAATAATTCCACGTGCAAAAACTTTACTTTTATAAATTATTTAGTGTCCCCCCCCCCCTACTTTTAACGCATAGTATCTTTTTTCTTTCCTTTTTTTTTTCTTTTAGATAGATCCTAACGCCGACTTAATAAAATCAATCAACGGAAGGCGTATTGCATTTTCTTTGTCCCGATCCGTTAGGTGTTTTGTATTTGTCGAATGCGCTGAAATCCGGTTTAATGGAGCTTTGCCGACCGTAGCTAAGCGTTAAGGAACGAGAGAAGATTCTTCGGAATGTCCGAGTGGAAGTTTAAGTGCGGACCTATTGTGACTCTGTGAGAAGTCTAGCGCGCTTTAACGAGTTCTCGATGCAGTTGGAAGAAGGCTTTGTTTGATTTTCCTTTTCTATACATTTTTCATAATCGATCTGACATTGAAATCATTATCGTTTTCACTGGCATTAATTCGATTCTTTTCTAAACTATAAGATTTTAAAATCAACTTGACTCGTTTCAGCCCTGACTCGGGAAACGCCCGTTATTTGAATTTAATGACCTGTCGCCGGCACAATGAAATGATTGCGACGAATTTATGATTAACGAGAAATGCACGGAGAGGAAATTGTAATGTGAAATCAACATAATGTTAACCTATATATGAACAAGGATTGGCGCCATTAGGGTTTGAGTCCCGGCAGAGGACAATTACTGAATTTTGAAGAAGCACGTAAATGCACGAAACAAAATCAAATACAAAAGACAAGGATAGACGATAAGAATGCTAAAACAAATCCAATGTCGATAAATTGGATTATATCGGTGCCGAGCTGTCGCTACGGAAATTCTCGCAACAAAAACATGACTTTTCTACGAAAAGTTATTAACCAAGTAATGTGGCGAACGAAAGCAAGTTACACGAAAAATGACAATTTGTGCCTTAAAGACCGACGAATGTGAGAGAATAAAGAACCGCGCGAGAAAGAAAATCGAAGAATGTCATTTTGTAATTGTTCGTTGGAAAAAAAAAAAATGTTCCGCGTGTATCGGAGAAAAATAATAAATTTAAGCGTGTGCAGAAAATATTTTAGCTTCGTTGGATTTTCCGGAAGTTCTTTTCTCTATTTAATTGCATTATAATTACATAAAAAGTAAACCGAGAATTTGTAAAAACAAACTCGTTAAAGCAACGAGTAGGTAAACAGTGGTTCTATGAATTGATTAAATTGAATTACATTTGTTTAACACTTTAAAGATATAATTTGATTTTTTAGCACAAAGCGTTGCACAAAACATGAAAAATAAGAAAACTATGAATCATAAATGTTTTCTTTGTTTGTATTGTTTTGAAATTTCATTTTCAATATAAATTATACAAAAAATTAAAAACGAGAATTAAATATTACAAATGTATTATTTAAAACTTTTCGGTAAAAATATTTATTCCATCTCAAAGTAATAAATGACTTTATAACTAAATAAGTTACGTTCATTGAATTACCTTAAACTGCTTTTCATTCAGATTTAAATCCTATCGACCTAATTCGAAAACGACCCAAGCCCGGGTGGCATGCATGTTTATATGTATATATATATTTCAATAACAAAACATCGTTTCGCGAGAGCCATTACCATTAAGCCATCCAAAATTTCAACTGGCCTGTAAATTATTGCTAAATTATTGCACAATTTCGGGTTACGAGGCGGCAACTTTTCTATCTTATTCTCTTGAAAGGTGTCATAAATTTAAATGATACTTTTGATACATAAATATAAATAAAAGGTTATGGAAAACGTTGCATTGGTGGAAAGTGCTTTCGAAACGAAAGTTTCCGAGATAATCGTTCGTGAAAAGCAATAAATAATAGTTGCAAATATTGCAAACGCGATCAAAATAATGATAAAAAGATTAATAAAAAAGTATGAAAAAAATGAAATAAAAATATCACTTTTCGTCAAACGCTTTTTATCGAACTTACTCGAATCGTTCGATTTTCGAGTCGAGTTATTCGTTTCGTTTATCGAACGACTTATCGCGTGTTATTTGCAGAAAGTGAATTTGTCAGAACAATGTTGCACCTTCTCGAAGCAACTGCTTTTGACAAAACGAACGTGCCCGATTAGATTATGGACTTTAAAATGGCAGTGGGATTAAATTTCGTGACATTTTTGACAATGTCGACGTTTCAATGTGGACATTGCAAAGGCAAAGCATTGTATGTAAATAGACAGGGTCCGGGCAAATTAATTCATTACAGGGCCACAGTAGGCATGCCCTATAAATATATACATATACCCTAGTAGAAATTGATTTAGCAATAACAGGGACATGACACATGGTATCGACACGGCCCTGACAGAGAATATTCACTCATTGATGGCCATATCAATGCTATGCGTTACATCCTTATCACAATAATACCAATTTTTGCAATTTCTCCTACGACAGGCTCACCAAATGTAGACCCGCATTAATTCCTTTCTTTATCATTTAGAAGAGAACAGTTCGCGCCTTCGAACAAGCCCAGCGGACGAAAGAACAAACAAAGCCCGATCGGCAAATACAAAGCAGAAGCAACTAAAAGCTGAGGCGCGTCGCGCGAAAATATGCGCAGAAAAAACAATTAGGTCCCTCGGCTGAGTGGCTCCCTCCTTCCGTCGCGCAGCTTGTATACACGTGTAATTACATTTGGTCTGATGCTATCAATTTTCTATCCAGGTCCTTGTTTCGAAAATTTGACTTTCAGATACGCCACTGGTCGGGACACAGGGGAGTCGGCGAGGCGAAGCGAGACGGCGAGGCAGATGGATTGGCAGCGCGCGGGCCGAGGGGGGGCCACCCGGACTGAGACGTGGAGAGAAACGACGGAGCCGGAGTCGGGCTCGGAGGACCGCCAGCCAGTATGAGGGTGCAGTTGGGTCGTTAAAGCCCCTAATGAGACTCCCGCCGTTCTGCCCCCGAACCACCCCAGCAACCCCTTTAACCAGCCTCCGTTTCGCCCTCGGCCTCGCCTTTGCCCTTCCGTCTTTGTCCCACACCCAAGGCCAAATTTCACCCCGGTGTCCTTGCACCCACCCATTTCTTTCCTTACTCGCCGTCCCTCCGTCTCCTGCCTTCTCTTCCGCCCCTTTTTCCTCCTCCGTTTCCCTCCTCTATAACTCTTTTTTATCCTCCACGCTTCCTTTCTTAGTATTTCATACGTCGGTCATCAACCCCTCGGCGATACCCCTCCCGTATCATCAATACGAATTTGCATTGTTTTCAAATATTTCGCAGTTCTGTTTCGATTTAATGCCGCGAGGATACCATTCGTCTCGTTCGATGTACGACTTCGATTACTTTCGCCACGTGGTGGGGAGGATTATGAAAGAGTCGTCTCTCATTGTGTCGCTATGCGAAATAATGGCACGGTTTAAACTTTTCATCCGGCAAATTTATTCCACTTTATTGATATTTGTTTTATCTTGACTGTAAAAAGGGGTGTTTTGTTTCAAGTTGTTTTTCGTTTCGAAGACGCTACAAATGTTAGAAATGAGGAAAATTGAAACACTTTTCGTGTTTCGGGCATCGCAAATATTGCATAGTTATTATTATTATTAAAATGCTGTATGAATTGTGCACACAATTCTTTTTTTCTCCTTGCGTGTGGGCGTGTTGGTTTTGCGAATGAACAATTTTTGCAAAATCATTATTCCACGTTAATTTTTGATAGACGAAATTGGTGAAAACCGCTATCGGGTAACCTCGAATATTGTATTTCATTTCGAATGTTTCAAACAATTTTTTCGTTATTCCACGTAATAAAAAGAAAATCCCAAATTGAACGTACGAAAACTAATTTGATTTTCCAATCGTATAAGAGGGAATATTTTGTTTCCAGTGGATTAAATTTCAAGCGTTAAACGCAAATTTGTACCCAAATCATTAAATAATTTCTTTATTCAACCAACACCTTCAGTGTATCAATTTAATTTAAATCAGGAAATTAAATGTTATCGTTATCATGATGAGGATGAAATGTTATATTCAAAGGAAACGTAATTCATAATAATTATCATTTTATTATTTTAATGATTTCAATGCGAAATTCAACAGCGCGTGGCTCCAAGTTAAATAGCAGGACCAAAATTTAAACAATCACAAACTGCGACTCATTGTGGTATCTCTTGAATGGAGGTCCCTTAACATAAAATAACATTCGACAATGCCGCTAAAAGCCTTACTTTTGGATACAAATTAAAATGAAATTGAGATTAAAAATAAACTTTGAAAGCTGCGTCTATCACGGCCGCGAGCCCGAGAGCGGGATAAAAAGACTTATTCAGATTTCGCGATTAAACGTTCGTGGCGCGGAGTTTAATCATTTCCCGGTCCGCGATATATTTAACAACGGAACACATTATTTACTTAAACTAACGATATGCATATACATGTACAGAAATCGTATTACAACGTCCTAATGAGTTTTGCCCGCGAATCAATACCGTGGCGTTTCGCGAAAACCCGAATCATTTTCACGGTACAGTCTCGTTCTCTGATCTCCCCCCCCTCTCGGCCCTTTATCTCCGACAATGGACCTTTAAAAACGCCTATCGATTTTCCGCGGCCGAGATCTCTCTCTTTGATTGCCACGCGTCGGCGACCGAACAACGGTAAATGTGATTTCGTCGTGCTCCACTCCGGTGCGTTAAGTGGCGAAATACAGTCATCAAGCTGGTCGAGTCAGCTTATCTTGCTTCCGTGCTCCGCTCTTCTTGCCGTTGTGTTTAATTCCCGCACGAGGTAGAGAAACGTAACGTAATCATGCAGTTAAAGTTAAGAGGGTGAAAGAAGGCGACGGCGGCAAAGAGGGGAGTGGGGAGAGAGGGAGATTCAGGAGGGGGGGTGGCTCCGGAGAAAAGACTTTGCCGCGGTGGTTAACAAGAGCGGGCTCCTCCGTCGTCCCGGTGGATGTGGCGCGGATATAAGTGTGCACGCACCGGCGAAAGGAGACCCGACGGCGAATCCACGCTGCAATTAATGCAGCCGCTTTCGGCCGCCGAGCAACTGAGACTGCTTATATAGAGGCAGAGCGCGCCGCGGTACAATGACGGCGCTTGGATTATACGGATGCCCCCCTTGCCCCCCGTCACATTAACCGTCACGCCAACGCCGCTGATGTTTTATTCGGCCAAGATGTTTGTTAATGAACTCGCATTATTACCGCAGCCACGGATCCCCCTCGGCCGCGCCCGATTCTCTTCGCTGTCGCGAAACCCGAGTCAATGTTCTTTTTTTTTTTTTTTTTTTTTTTTTTTTTTTTTATCCTTTTTTATTTTTTATTTTTTTTTCCCTTTTCTTTTTCTCCTTCTCCGCCCCCCCGACACCCCTCTCCCACCCCTTGTCCCGCTTCTCTTTCCAAAACAAAAACCAATGCTACATACACCATGCTTACTACACTGCATGTACTCATGTGTTAGACTTCTTATGTCTGATGTCGATGTCAGCTCTA
>JABFOV010002422.1:0-19963 GCA_022817685.1 Aradophagus sp. ZL-2020 | reverse complement strand
GCAGCGTATAGGGGCCATATCGGCTTTCCAATATCTAACGCTGGAATCTCAGCCAGCGGTGAACAAATTGGTCGTAAAAAGGAGTTTACTCGGCGCACTTGAAAAAATTATGAGACGACTGGAAATTCAAGAAGGGCGCTTTATTCAAATGCGCGGCACGTCGAGTGCCGTTAAATAAATTCCTCGAGTAACGAGTGGCGAGCCTAGGCCCTTTGAGCTGCGACACATACCCGAAACATCTCATTCGCACTCGGTCCCGCCGGCGAGATTACTAAATCGTGTTGCTCTTTAATCGAAACCGAACGATTTGGCCGTTGGCTTTGAAGATGTTTACAACAGACGCCGGATAAATGTATGTGAAGTTTGCCACGTGGCACGAGTTGTATATCGAAAACAACGTAGGGGGAAAAACTGGAAGCATGAGAAATATGAATTAAATATTTGCTAAGATCAAATATATGTATGTACTGCAAAGTTTTTCATAATAAATAAGCCTTTGTGTATGCGTATGTGTGTGTATAGATTGGTTTTTCGTCACGTGGGAAACTTCACATTCATCCACGTAATTGTTTCAAAATTTGTTTCTTTGCATGGAAAAAACATCGATGAATTTTACAAAAAATGTGATCGCAATACGTTTCGATAAAAGTGATCAATATTCTATATCATCTCGTTTATTTCTACATTAAATTACTATGCAACTTAAAGAAATGAAGGTAGGTAAGGAAAAGTAAAACGAGTAATATTTCAAATCATAATTTGCAGATTATTCATTTAAAAGTAGCAAAGATTTCCTGGGACAGAAACAACGTTAACGTGTATCTAAATAATTTAACTGAAAACGTTCGTCGGATTTAATAACAAAACTGAAGAAAACTTACAAAAGAAAGTCGTCGTCGGGAGTGGCATTTATTTTTACGTTGCTCACCAAAGAGTGCACTTTAATGTTGAAAAATGCGCTGCTACGTCGGCTCGAAGCTAGACCATAGCGAAACGATCGCCCGCGGCGACGGGAAACAGAGGGTGCCTAAAGAGCCGTAAAGTTTCATTCGTATAATTGAAAGAAGCGCGCTTTTTTCCCCTTTTTTTAATTGATACCCGACAAAAGCGACCTCTACATTGACCAGCGTAACTACCAATTTCACCCCGCAATTTATTGTCATATCGAATTGAATTTCGATCGAGTTTGTGCGACGAAACATGACAAGAGGCACAAACAATGAAAAATGGCGGCGCAAGAAGCGGCCGAACGGTCGAGAGGGGGAAGAGACACGGAGGGGGACTAATGAAAGGTAAACATTCCGCGTTGCGAGACACGATTTTAATTAAAAAATGATTACTTTCGAGGCAACATAAATAAAGTTTTTAATTTCATTAATGCGCAACCTTGGGAAATTATTTTTATTAAACGAAGGAGATGGACTGAAATAAGTGCGTCCAAAGCGGCGCGGCTGGGCTTGTTTCAATTAATGCCACGATATCAAAGTGATCGCACTTGATATATACTCTGTTAATGAATAACACAAGAAAGTTTTTTTCTACCGATAGACACATTTTGCGTCACACTTTTATGGGCAAAAGATGGCTAAAAACGGGCTTATCGTGATCTAAAGCTTTCGATGTGAATCGCAAATTATTTACTTAAATTTTTACGCGATCGTAAGTGCTCGTTAGTAATTCATTACCCTCGCGTTGTTTCAGAGAGGAGAAATTAAACGAAAAAGTTTGATTAATAATTATCAACGGAGTATCGTGTAATGAGGACGGAAAGCGTCGTGCATCGTATACGAATGAATGTTAATGTCGAAAGGTAAGCATTAAGATGAGGGAGAAGCAGATAAATTACTGAAGTCAATGTTACTGTCCAGAAATAATGGAACAAAGCGCATTAAATAAATAAGAAGTTGAGGGTTCTCAAAATGTATTGAAAGTAGAAAGCGAAAACGGAATTACTAAAAATCAGTGGGGTAGGGTGGTAACTTAAAACTTCGTTAAAAGTTTAAGTTGAAAGTTATAAATCTATTAAGTTTATAACTTAACTTAGTTAATGTTTTGTGTGTAAATTGCTAACCTGACGTGGTTATTTTCTAATGTTAAAAGATTAATAGATAAATAGTGAGAAAAATAATTTTTTCTTTTGATAAAAAAGACATTTTTTACAAATAACTTGACTGAAAATTAAAATTAATTAAAAATTTTTTTAATCTTTATAATTATAAATTACTTTGAAATATTCGAATGTTTGCACAATTTTCAACATAGATTTTTATAACTATTTGAAAAATTAGACTAATCAATGAAGACTCTTAAAATGGACCCCGAAATTTTTGACATGATTTATTCTAAAATTAATGATGAATGAATTATAAAATAAAAATACGTAGACTCCGTGAACGTTCCTTTTTTTGTCTAAAATAAAAGTAAAAAAAGCTCTTCCTCACATCTTTAAGCACCAAAATAATATCTTTGCGTTGACTTAACTGCAATTTTTATTTGCAGAAAATCGCGCATTTACCTTAAAAACGCGAGGACATTTTGCGGGCGTTTGGCAAAAAGCTGCCTTAAAATATGCTCGCCGAATAAGAACAAAAAGAATTTGAGCAATTATTAATAATTCAGGGAAAGTAAAATGCCGAGCTTTGCTGAATGCTGCGGCGTTGTTGCAGTTATTTATATCTCCCTCCCTCATCGTAAGCTTCCAAAACCCGGTCGTTTAATGATATATGAATAATTAATTGCGATGCGCACTTGGCGTTCACTAAGTAAATGTAATTTTTCAGTCGAAGAACATGAAAAGATGGGCCGAATGAAAGCCGTGGCTTTTCACCCGTTACCCTTGATTCGCGAGCGCAGTGAAACTGCGAGAAAAAATATTTCGCGCGTTCAAACTGAACGTGAGAATTTCATCCGACGTATTCAGACGTGCAAAATGTGCGCGATGCAAAGATAATGCACTTGCTTTGCAGACCGCACGCTGATGAGACTTTCGAAATTGCCGCTGTTTTCGCTGAAACTCAAGCGGTCTGTTTAAAATTCAATGGCTTATCTTTATCTTATCGTTTTCAATGATGCGCTTGCGACGACTCATCTTTCCTTCTATATATCTTCATTATGCTAAGTTGAAAGAAAACTTTCAATTAGTTACGATTTGCAAATTATTGATATCAACATGAACCAGTTTGCAATTAAATCAGATGTGAAGAGTAATCAATATTTTATGTTCCCTTAAATGCTTTGTCCATGGAAAAGTGTTCCTTTTTTTTTTTTTTTTTTTTTTTTTTTTTATATTTTTTTGAAAACATTTTTTTTTTTTTTTTTTTTTTGTAAAATTAAATTTTAGTCTAATTAATGATAATTTAATGTATGTGTTTGAATAATATACATTTGTTTTTGAATAAAGAAATTTCAAACCTAACAATCGATAAGTACACTCGCGTATAGTTTATAAATAGAAAAAAAAGTTAAATTTTGGATGAAATATATTGGGATTCAACTAATAAGTTGATTTTGGTTTTATAACTTAAGATAACATTTATAACATTAGATAACTGACTTCCTTTATTGCAGATTAACAATCTAATAAATTAAATTTTTGTAAACTAATAATTTAAAGCATTCGCGAATCTTCAGGCCTCTCGGTCAAGGTCGCGATTAGTATCTGATTGTGCGAAGGAGTCGGGACGTCGGCGCTGACGATAAACATCGACGATGTGCGCAGAGCGCCCGCTGCCCCCTCCCCTCCCCTCCTCGACTGTTTACCAACGAGCACTCTGAAAATTCCATGCGCTCGACGGACCGCGCGTCACGACGCGCCTTTCTTTCCTCGGTGGCGGACCTACGGCGATAATTGGCTACAAGAACACATCACAGACGCAACCATGGCCACGTTTTATGGACAACCCGGTGTCACCCTCAGCGCACTATTCTTTGATTTGGACAACACTCTGATCGAGACACGAAAAGGCGACAGTTTGGCTTGCAAACAGGTATGATTCTCGGCCGCGCATCGGTCGCTTGACATTCGATTCACCCGATCCCCGAATTCACAGCAAAAAGCGTGGCCAAAGGTCGCATGCGCTCGACACCAGCAGACGACACTCTCTCTCCCTTTATGTCAAATTATCGAGCGTGCATTTGATCCAGAAAGTAAGGCAGAATTGCTAACGCGCGCGTGTCGACGGATTAGAAAAAGAAACGACAAAATGCTCCGAAATCTTGGCATTTGGCAATATCGAATTCACGATTCGAAGGATAGGATATTTGACCACGCGAAGGATGAATAAAGATAGACGATGCTTGTGACGTCTTTCTCTGTTTTTGATGCTTTACATTTGGCGTTCTTAAAATTTGCAATCCGCCTAGTTTTCGGGACCAATTCAATGATCGATTGTTTATCTTGTCATTTATTTGAAGTTTGATGATTGTTTGATACGGGGATATCAAGTTCTTTTTTGTCCTTTGGCGACGCATTTCCGTGTCCCTTTTTCTTTCCCCTCCGTGTGGCGTGGTAAAACGTGCAACAAAGCTGCGCGAGGCACGTGCGCAGCGTACCATCAGCTGATCCTGTTCCGAGAGAGGGTTAACATCGACTGTGAGGAAGTCCACGCTCTGTGATCGTTCGATTTTTGCACTTGCCGCATGTGGTTTTAGTTTCGGTTTGATAGAAAATAGATGCTGAAGTTTATAAGACGAGAAGAAGTGTTTTGAACTAAGAGGTAATTATGATTTAATGTTGTTGTTTAAAAGGTAAAAAAATTGTGATTTGTAACACACTTTGAATAATGAATAAAGTTTAAAATGTAAAGGATTTTTCTATTTGTTTTAGGAATATTATGTAAATGTTTTTGAATACAATTTTTTTCTTCTTAACAATTTGTCAGTTTGCAACAGTGTAAAATATTTGATTATAGGCTCTTCCAGTACCAAATTATTGGTATATATTAATTGTTGATATTTAATTATTCATTTATTTATTTTTTTTGTGAACAAGAAGTATAAGAAACGTTGATTTGTTGAAGCATTTTAAAAATGATTCAGAATATTTTAATAACATATTTTTTCTTTTTTATTATATTTTTAAGAGTTAAATAATCTATTTTAATATATAATCTATTTATATTTTATTTTATAAATCCAAAAAAGTATACTGTATTGTTAAAAAGAAAAATTAAATTACTATGTAATTGAACAATGCTTAGAAGTTCTTATTTTACAAATTGTAGAGATTTAAATTATTAAAAAAAAGTTATTTATTTTTCAAAATTAGAAAACAGGAAGTTTAGTAAAACATTTACATCATTATAAAACTTAAAAATATTTAGAAATTTAAATTTAAAATTAATGTCATACATAATTATTATTAAGATTATCTACATTAGTGACAATGTAACATTTTTTGCCTTCAGAAAATGTAATTAAAGTAAAATATACAGGAATTATGAACTTGAAATTGAATTTATGTAAAAAAGAAAAAATGCTGAATAATACGTAATAAAATATAATAATATTGAACAAAAAAAAACTAAAATAAATAACTGTTTATTCAATTAATAGAGACTGAAAATTTAATTAATTAAAGAAAACATAATATATTTCACCAGGCGTTTGTATTGACTTGTCTAGTTTTGAATCTTCTGCTCCAGTGTTAAAAATAGCAAATGCGTGTAACGCGAGCTGTTCCCCAATATAGGGCTTTCTCTATGCGAGCTAATTTTGTCTCTCCGGCAACAAGAAACAACGCAAACACGTTTTCGACACGCCTGAATCTGTTCTTTCGCTTTCTGCTTCAACAAATACAAATCGACAATAGACTCCGCGAGACACTATCCAGCTTCCGAACAATCTATCTGGGTAATAAAAATAAATCAAAATAGAAAACAATTTCATCTAATTCTGCAATAATTAACATTGAATACACTGTTATATTAACTGCACTAGTTAAACTCAATTACAATAATTAAAAACTCATCTTTATAATTATTCAAAGTGAAAATGAACGCTAGCATTAAAAAAACTATGACTAATTAATAAAATATCTATTGTCTGATTCAGAAGATTGCTAGGGGTGGATACACTCGGTGCTAATTTTGGACACTCACTGAGTTGGTTGTTATATTTATCGTCTCCTGTGTGAAAGAGCGTGTCAAAGGACAAGGCCTTGCAGGAAGAAGTTCATCGCGGGAGCGATGCCAGTTGGCTTTAAGTCATCGTCGCGACAAGATACGTTGTTTGTCATGATGGACGCGCACTGACCAGATCATTGAGAATCCAGTCATCAAAAGAGACTTGAGTGTTAGTTTTGTTTTAACTGTTGATTGTCGCCCATAACGCTCAACAATGGAGTGTGAAACAATTGTCCAAGTGCCCGAACGGGTGAAAAAGTGCCTCTCCATTTTGAAGATGGCAAATAATGATTCAGAAAAGTTTGCTGCGTTATTCATGATTAAAATGATTAATGATAAGGACTGTACTGCTGGAGTGAAGAAGCTATTATTTGAAGCGATTGGTGTGAAATTTCTTCGAAAATTATTATCCACTGAAGAAGTGCCTCTGGACTGTCCACCTCAGGTTTATAAGTCTCTGGCGTTGTCAATTCTTTCAGCGTTTTGCGGCGAACCGGAAATTGCGACTCATCCAGATATGATTGTTCACGTGCCAGCGCTGTTGGAAATCGTTTTTCAGGCGGACGAAGATGCAGAAGAAGATCTGATCATAGTTAGTGAGGCTTACATGTGCTTGCAGAGTATTGCGCAATATCCTCCAGGACAAAAGATTCTGCTGGAGCAAAAGGCTATACCAAAAATGTGTGAGATCTATTCTGAAAAGAGCTTCCAGACGGATCAAGCGCTGAATGTGTTGGTTACTCTGGTGAACAAGGTTGGCCCTGAAGCCTGGGACGCAACAGACTCTGCTCCATTCCACGCAATTCTTAACAAAATCGCACTGGATTTTGAAACGGATCATACTGAGAGAAAGTTTGAATTGTGTTCCATTCTGCAGGCGTTGCTTGTGTCTTGTCGCAGAGATGATATTTCCTCTTCTTCTAAAACAGAGACATGGCCGCAGAGTATATACAAAGGACTAACTGACATTCTTGGTTCTAAGATAGGCAAAGCGCAAAGAGACCCGGCTTTGAAATTGGCATCTGTGATGTTGGATCTGTTGGGAGCAGAGTGGTCTTTGATGGACGAGGAAAGGCCAAAGCACTTGTTTTTGATCCTCATTCAATTATCTACCATCGAAGTTAGGATGCAATTGGAAAACAAGCCCAATTTAAAAGCAGTGATGCCGAATGCTGACCTGGTGACTGCTTGCTTTGTTATCCTTGAAGTTTGTCTAAGTTATATATCAACTGACCAGTTGGATTTGGAGCAGAAGGAAAAACAATCTGTGTACACCGCTTTGAAAGGGGCCTTTTCTGCAGTCATAGGTTTGTTACTAAGTGTGTCGAAAGCAAAAGAAGTGACGGATGTCCAGGAGCGTATTTTCGTTTGTGCAATGGTTCGAGTTTTGTCAGCCTGGCTGGTACAGGAGACTTCGGCTATGCGGCAGCAAGTTTATGCGGTGCTGCCTTATGTGCTAACGGTAGCAAATGATACATTCTACGCATACAGAAATAGACGCATGGCCGAAAAAGCAAAGGCTGTAGTAAAAACTGATGAAGGGACTTCATCTGGCGAACGTGCCAAGTATGATCCTGTAAGTGAAGTCGATATTTTAAGATTATTGTTACCAGCCCTTTGCCACTTGGCAGTAGAGGAGGAAGCTAGGAAGATTTTGTTGAAACACAAACAGGATGAGGTTCTGTTTGAATGTTTGTCTTATCACTGGACTATCGTTCATTACAAGAAACCTCCGGTTCCTAAGTCTGAACGTCTAAAGGCTTTAAAGGAGCCTGAAAAGGAATTAGAACCACATGTTCTAGAAGAAATGAAAGATTCCAGGGCTGCTATGGTGTCCATCTGCAACATCTTGATGAATATTACAGTCCTTGAAGCCAAGCTTGTCGAAGAGTCACCTACATTCGTCTCACTTCTTAAATTCATATTTAATAATTTATCTGAATTAAAGCAGATCCCAGAAAATTTAGTACTTCATGGACACTTAGCTGTTTTGGGTTTGTTACTTCTCAAGCAGCAGTCCGCACGTGTCAAAAAGAACGACTTTTCCATCTGTCGTTACATACAGGCTACCATTCGTTTCTTATGGGATGCGTACATCGTTGATGAGAGTAACGACCCGAATGAACTGGTTGTTGCAATGTCATATAAAGAGCACTGGATGGAAATAATGGAACTTTGGTTCCTCGGCATGCAAACCATGGCAGGTGTTTTGCAGATGATTCCTTGGATTTCGGAATTCGCGATTGAGTCTGGTTGGGCCAAAGATATTATTGAAACTTTGAAGAAAGTAAAAGTTGGAAGTTTGCAGCCAAACGTAAAGTCAGCGTATGAGGACTTGCTGTGTCATTTGGTTAAAGCGGATAAGAGTGTTGCGACAGAACTCAAAAATTGTGGAGCACTAACAGTTTGCAGAAATCACAGGATGATGGAGTTGGGCAAGCATCTGTTCGGTGACTAAAGGCGTTCTAAACTCGGTCGATCTGTGTTCGGTGTACATTTGTACGAATGTTTTCGATCATCGCGCATAGTTCTGAATTGAACGACCGAACAAAAGTGCAGCAATGACAAAGGACTATTGGATTTGTACTTCATGAACTGCTCGCTATTTTGCATTTGATTTGTTGACCAATCTGTTGATTATTGGCGTTCTGCCATTAAATTCGATTAATGATTATTCAGAAGTTTAATTTTTGCTGTGTATTTTTTTTTTCAAGATTTTGAACTGTAGAATGTATTATTCTTTTTTAATTGGCATACTCTCATATAGTTGTTTTAATGTGTTCTTCTTTACTTTGGTTAAAAAGATTTGCTAGTACTGAAAATTTGATTTAATTGTAAAGAGATGTGAAATATTTCAACATATATATTTGCTGGTGTGAATTAATATTTTAAAATAAATAAACATAAATACACTAACATTTTATAAACAAATGTTAAATTGTTTCAATGCAAAAGTTTCACTTTCCTTTTACTTTGTTCCTAGTCAGGTAATCTAATACATTAAATATTCAAATTACATCATTAGTTTGTATTATCGTACATCAAATGCATCGTTTCCATTATCATGTTGTAGGTCGAGTTATTTAATTAAACGATTATTAATTCGATTCCAGCGTTAACGAATTTAGCCATTAATATTCTGCATTATAGCGAGAATTATGTATGGTTACATTATTGAACGTCGTCATAAATGTTTATATTAAAAGAACAAACTGATGATGATCTCACCGTTTGTTTTTTCTTATATCAACGTATTTTAAATGTTATTGCCATGCCAAAAATATAAAAATAGCGTGACTCTTGACATGCCAAATTGCAATTCAGAGGACGTGGATTCCGAAAATAGAGCATTACAGTGCGATATTCGATTCAGTGTGTGTTTCCTTTTTCATGTATTTTATAACTCTCGCGTGTAAACAAACTTTATTTATGAGTGGCGCCAAAGTGACTTAACTTTTTGGTTTGATCAATCTAACTTGTATCTTATAAGCCGTGTGTGTAACTGCAAAACACAATGATTAACAAAATGTCATTTGTTCGATCTATATTCGAATGTACTGAATAATTGTAAGTTGAAATAGAGTATTAGGCAATGTTTGTAAATAAGAAAGTTTTATAAAGCTTGGTGTAATTGACAGCTTCATTAAATTCGAATACTTTCGTACTATCGTTTTTTTATTTCACGTCCGGCCTACCGTTCACTTAAGAGTTAAGAGTAAGTCGAAGCTGTGTTAAGTTTGAAGACAGTTGTCGGCACAACTGATTTTGTTGTGATTACAGCAGAGTCCACGGGTGCCTGTTCGACAGTCCCTATTAACGGCTCGACATTTCGAATCAGTCAGTACATGTGCTAGGTAATCACTAACATGAATTAGAGTATTTTTTATTTCATATCAATCATGAACTTTAATCGTTTGATTAAAGTACCAGCATTGCTATAACAGATTATAGCCAGATTACTTTGTTTTTGTGATAAGTGCTTATTTTCAGGTACAGTAGAACTTGTAAGAATAGGTATACTTATATGTTGTTCAATGAACAATAATAATGATGAAAGCATTTGATAATGGTAATAACAAATTAAGAATATCAGTACATTAATAGTCATGAAAAAATGGATACATAATTTACAAATATTCTAACTTAAAAATGCACTAATAACGTACATTCAATGTATATTTGTTTAACTGTTTTATCAAATATATAACGTTATTATAAAAATTGTTATATACAAATTATATACAAATTTTTGTTACAAAACTCTATATTCATTAAATTAATGCTTAAGAAAAAAGAAAGTTGAAAGAAAATCTTACAATTTCTACTGTATGAAATCTTCATCTTTTTTCTTCTTAATGTCGATTCTAAGAAAATATCATTTATCATTTAATTAAGCGATTATAAAAGATTGCGACAGCTATCTGCAACGAGCTTGCTTTTGTCAATGATATTTCCTTTGAATGAATTTAATGATAGGAACGCGAACTGAATATCGAATGTGACAAAGTCGTATTTCATTTTGAGCTTGGCCATAAAAGCCAGTTGGCTGAGTATAAAATAACTAAGTGGGACAAAGTTCATCAATATTCGTCTCGTTGTTTTTGTTCTTCGCAGTTGGCCGGCGAGTTGACGCAGCGTCACGGCCTACACCCAGAGGTAGCGAATAAGGTAACAATGACGTATCTGAAACAATTCAGGAAATGCCCAGAGAGCCCGGACCACGGTCTTGACGAGTGGCGCACGCAGTTGTGGAGGAAGGCCCTCGGCGAGGAGCACAGTCATTTGGCCAAAGAAACATACGAGCGCTGGCTGCACTTGAGGTATCATTGTCTGGCGCTCACGCCGCAGGTCTCGCAGTTGTTGCTACAACTCAGGAAAACGTACTATTTAGGTTTAATTACAAACGGTACGTCGAACGCACAATGGGAGAAAGTTCAGAAGCTGTCCCTCGAGCAATATTTTGACATCATACTGGTGTCAGGTGATTTGCCGTGGGAGAAGCCAGAACCGAAGATATTCGAGGAGGCATGTCGTTGTCTCAGAGTCTCACCCGACAGTTGTATTATGGTCGGAGATAAATTGGAAACTGATATAATGGGTAAGTAATGGATCGGAAGAGTATTGTACTCAGCCACGATTTTCAAACATGTCATTCACAGCAGTCTGTGCTTTTACGAAAGACAATTTCTTGGTGAAATGAGAGTTGAGTTATTAGTTACACTTATCTCATTTAATAATCTTTTTTTTGTGCTTTTTTTTTCTTTTCCTCTCTTTTAATTTTCTGTTTTGTACTGCAAAGACACAATTGATAAATTTTTTAGAATGTATAATCCATTCTTGTCACTGTTATAGATAAAGAGAAAAAGTTCACCTTTTCAGAAGTGAAGTTTCGCTGCAGAAATCAATGAAAGTAGATTGCACGTCGTAACAAAACATTTATGTTGAGAATTTGATTGGTTATTGTGCCAAATGTGGGTCACAGGAAATTGTGTATTGTATGCATTTAATATGTTACTGTGTAAACAAAATGTCACTTTACTGTAGCCGATACCCTGTGAAATTGGTGATGATAAATTGAACGTAAGAAACGCTAAGCTTATTTGATTGTAATTGAGATGTAAACTGAAGCGAAACAATTAGAAATCGATTATTGTAAATCGATTTAACGTTTGCTGATACAGTAGGATGCAAGGATGCTTGAGCTTCTTTCGCTAGTTTTATTTTACTCCATTTAATATAAATTACGAACGTTGAGGAAATACTGATTTAATTCTGTATACTGTTTAACAAAAAATTTATTTTCAATTTCTAGAAAAAGAATCATATAAAAGAATATTACTTACAAGATTGAATTATATACTTGTAAATAAAACTTAATGTCAAAAAACAATTTCATTTATAATTATATAATTGTTGAAAGTGAAAAGGAGAATGCAAGTTGTATCAGCATTGTTTTCCTGGAAGAAAAAATATATTTTTTTTAAATTTAAACCTTTTTAATAAATGTAAATCTTACTGAATATATGCTTTTTTCTTTTAATTTAGAGAAAGATAATGAATTGAATTAAAAAGCCTGATACGAAAAATTGTAATTGCAGGTGGGATTGAAGCAGGCTTAGCTGGTACAGTTTGGATACCTTTAAGCGATAAGCACCGGCTGTCCGTTCACGACCCAAAACCAGATTACGTGATAAAACACGTGACCGAATTGACGCGGATATTGGAACGAGGCCCCGGTGCACCCGAACTTGAAGATACGTCTTCAAACGCGTCCGACGGTTTGTAATTCTACAACATCGACCTCAAGAGTAAAGCGAATATCCAATCAAAAGCTCTACTAAACATTCGCTAACTTTGTTGAACATTCCTGGAAATTTCTTTCAATTCATTGCTATTCAGAACCGTAATGTTATTTAACTTTTGACTGATCAGGCTGAGGATTACAAAAATTAATTGATTAGAGCAAAATGTACTGTTGTAATATTTTTTAGTTTTGAACTTATTTGATTTTGCTTTTTATTATTAATATACTTTTTTTTCTTTTTTAATAACTTGTTTGATTTTTTCTTTCTCATGCTACTTACTTTTTCACTAAACTATTTTTTATTCCTCTTCTTTTTTTTTTATATTCTAATTTTTGTACTCAATTATAATAGTTAAGTGTTTAAAATGTATCTATACACCTCAAGCTGCATGGAAAAAAAAATAAATAAAAAAAAATGAGAAATTTATGGGATTAAACCTTGTGAAAATACACTGTTAAGAAGACTTTAAAAGATCTGAATACTTATTAGAATTGATTAGTTTTTTACATTGTTATTAACCTTATTATTCTACTTTCATAATTATCTTTTTGGGTATGCTATCATTACTAAGATACTTTTGTTTTTATTTACTGCATCTTTGACACAAATTGCAAAGGCTGTAAAATATGCTCATGAGATTTTCGCTACATTAACTCAGACAACATTTAAAAGTTAGTTTAAACTTTGTTTGGACTTTGCATTAAATTTATATATATTTAAAAATTAAATAAATTTCAAGTATTTGAAATTTAAAGTATTTTCAACAGTGTGGCAAACATTCCGATTTTTAGGTTAAGTTTTGATTGCGTTTTTTTGCGCATTGTTACAATTGCACAATTTTTTATTAGGCAATATGTTATTTGCACATTTTTTTTAATAGACATAATTTTTTCTTCTCATCATACTATTTACACAAAATTTGATTGCGTATCGTAAATATTATATAATATGAATTCAACATAAATTTTAATTGCACATCGTTTCTATTTATCATTTCTTTTGATAATTATGAATAAAACTCAAAGAATTAAAATAATATTGTCTAATCATACATTGTGTTAAAGAAATTATGTTTAAAAGAATAAGGCCTTTTTGTTATAATGATTAATGGTATTCAGGCAATGTTCACAATGTGCAAGACACATTGTGAAAATTAAGCTATTGTAACAATGCGCGAAAAAAAACTGTATAACTGAAACGCCGCCGATATTTATAGTAAATAGTACTATTTCTGTTAACTTTCAGATGGCATTAAAAACAGTTTTTGTAATTGGTAATTTTTTTCTCCATGTACAAGAGAAATTTCTTTGTATGAAATGTACATAACTGTAAATCGTTACATATATATTTTTTCATGAAACACTTAATCTTCACAATCGCTACCGCGCCTTAAAGGTGCGCCTTTAAAATCTATAAATGAATGTACGAATTATCTGTTCATCTTTGTGAATAAATGTTATATGAAATTATATTTATAAATGTATCAAACCTAGCCCTTACAACGCGGTCATATGGGAATTTTAATTTGAATCGGATTGATAGTAATCACACTTATTATAATGAGGATTTTGATTCTTAAAATGATACTTTTGGATTGAAACACAGAAATCGTCTTCAAATTTACAATCTGGTTTGCAATTCCGAGAAGCCCTTTTTTCACAATTTGGTTTACAACTCAATTTGCTTCGGTGTCTATTTTGCACCTTCGTTTTGTACCTTGCATCTATAATAACATTAGTTAATGCATCACTTCAATTACTCAAATTGTTTTCATGTATCGTTAAAGCTACGTATACCTTCTGCACCAATAGAATGATATCGTTTTTCTTTATCGCTTTGCACATTGTCCGATATTTCGTCTTTCGTCGCAGATACAGAGTCTTTTTCATCGTCAACGAATTCGGAATATTGAATGCTCGTATCCTCGTCTACGTGACCAGTTTCCAGGCGGCCACTTTGCGATTCCTCGTGAAATTCTCTCGAATGAGACGCAGCTTTTGAATCCTCCGGCTCCGTCAGAACGTCCTCTTCATAATCGTCTAAATAAGTTACGTCGTCCGCATCTTCGTTTTTCTCGTTAATTATGCTTGGTGGCTCGTCCCGCTTTTCCTTTTGCTCCTCATCCGCCAAACTCACCCTCGGCATATTCGTCCTCTCCACATCCGGGTGTGCTTTCCTGATTTCTAGCATTTTCGAGTCAAGCAGGAACCTGTATCTCGATGAGTCCAGTTCTAAAAATACTGTTTAATTAACTGCCTGCTTACTTTTCTAGTTTTAAATTAGTTTCGTTAATGTCATATAATGAATTAAAATCTTGAATTAAAATTTTTATTTTATAACATTTTGTTTTAAAAAGCAAATAAAAAATAAACAAACAAACGAAAGCAAACATTAGATAAATTAGATAATATTAATTGCTTGAGTTAGTGACTTTCTCTAAACGAATGTATTTAAACTCAAATTAATTATTAATATAATCAATCTCCAAGTCTATTAACTTTTCAAAGATATATTAATTTATAATTTAGTAATAAAATAGTTATAGTAAAATTGCGTTAATGTAAAAAAAGTTTGTGCACCTAAAAGCATTATTTTTTATTCTACTTACAATATATAAAAAACTACACCTTTTTACTATTTATTAAAAGTAATTGCAAAAAGTAATTGTCTGAATTTGATTTCATATAATATGAATGTACAGAATATCTTGTTCATTTCAGTATTCATTAATTTAAATTACTTGGTGCAGAGCTTAGCTACTTAAAATAAATAACATTAAAAACATGATCCTGAAATAGTTCAATTACACTTCACCTGGGTCGTTAGCCTCTTGCGCGACATCGTCGTTGGAAATCATCGACGCGACGGCCCCCCTCGGCCGATTCTTCATTTCCGCTGTTTGAATGCTGTCGGTCGACGGAGCTCGTTCAATTTTTTCATCAACGATTTCGGCCTGGCGTATCTTGTACTGTCTCTCCTCGCTCCTCGTCCGCGACTCCTCCTTCGATTTTCTCTTCTGTAGCTTGATGCGCTGCTCTAAAATCGATCTCGTCACCTGCGAACATTGGCTCGCGATACTTAACAGCTTTTTGTAAGCGAACGGTGACGCGGGGTCAACATTCATCGCCGAACTAACGTCGCGATACTTGAAAATCTTCGGTTCGTCAAGGCATTTCCTACTTGAAAGAACGATGTAAAATTTAATTAACTTCTTCGCCAGCGTGCAGCAAGAGGTGGTTTGCGCGAAAAATGCGCCATTCGATAATGATCAAAGGGGAGAAAGCAACGGCCTCAATGAAAAGAAAGGAAATATTCAACGCAGAGATTGTCCCGGCTGGAATAATAAAATTCATAAACTTTGAGATTTAAAATTCAAATTACGCTGGAGAAGGTTTCAAATCATTCTGACGCTGATACGACCGATCGATGAGGCCGACGCTCCCGAATGATTCTTATTTTAATATAAATTAAAATTTGCGATGCAATTTTTTCACGCAAACGCACACTCTGCTTTTTATAAGTTATATTAATTTACTCGGGAACGTAAGAACAACAGGCTTGGCCTTGGCACGGGGCGCACTCCTTTTTCACCAGCTTTTGCCTTGTTTTTCCATTGTACGCTGTCGCATGTTCAGCCACGTTTTTCTCCTAATACCAATTTGCATGATTTGAATCGCTAAGTTTGTTGGGTAAATTTAAAAAATTATTTTACAAGTTTATTTCTTTATCGACGTTGTTTCACGCTTTTTCGCTCGCCAAGGTCCAGGGACGCATTTTTATGCAAGAAATATGAATATCACGCGGAAAGGAGCACTCAAAGTTTAATGGAACACTCGAGGCAACTTGGGGCGGAGTTTTACGTCGCGTTACTTACCATCTGACACAACGAAGTGTCTTTGCTCTTGTGAAACAAAGTTCTACAAATGTGTTCGGCTTGGTTTGGGTCCACATTTGTATCAACCAAAGTCTGAAGGATATCCCGCTCCGTTACAAGGATTTCAGGATTAGCGTCCACAAGCACGACGTTCTTTTTCGTTGATATGTTGCCGCTCGGTTGCCTGTCCATTAGCTGTTGGTAATTTTTCAGTTTCTCGATCACTTTGTTGTCGTCTAAAACTTTTGGCGGCGTTGGTGGTTTTGGTCTCGAGGTTGCCGAGAATCGCTTGGTGTAAATGTAATTCGCCAAATGCTCGTACTCCTCTTCATCATCCTCATCAATATTCAAAGATATTTTAAGTTGGTAGATTTCGTATAGCATCCTGTGCTGGAATGGTTATCATTATTCGGTTATTTGGATGTCTGTCGGTTCTCATTTTCGCAGGCAATCAAACTTGAAGCGAAAATTGTAAAATGTAGTTAACAAAAAAAAAAAAAAAAAATGATTGAAAGATAGAATTTCATTATTAAACATTTTGGGAGTTAACAGTTATTAAAATGTACAAGTAAAATAAATATAAATACAATTTGTAAAATGAATGACTGTATTGTGAATGAAAATAGACAAAGATGGATGATTCAACTTATGATTCCTCGAGGTATACTGGATTATCTGGAAAGTCTTGAGCAATGAGCAAACAATAGCAACGACAATGTGCAGATATCAACACATCAGCCCTATACTATGATTGATAGTGCGTTCCTCAGGACTTAACGGATTATACACAAAGTGTCATAGAATTACTCGATGACCGATATGTTGCCTTCTAGTAATAAAAACATTATAAAATTTGATTTCACGCTGCGGCAGTGCAGCTTTAGTTTTATATGTTTATCAGGCAATAAAATCTAATGACATTTATTGTTTCAAATTTTGTAAAAGTTGTAAATCTATGAATTTTTAATGTGGAATCCCTTGATATTTTCACATAAATTGAAGTTCACAAATTTCGATTAATTTATTTTTATTCTATGAAGTTTTCAATCAAAATAATTTAACTTAATTGTATAGAGATAAATTTATTTAATTTTCGAGCACATAAAATAAAAATTATTGCCAATAAACATATTTGCACTTGCATCTTTCTATCAAATGTGAATAATTTTTTGGAATATCTTTTTTTTACAAAGAAAGACTACATAGTAACATCTTAAATTCAATAAAATAAACTTATTGTAATGTTTTGTATGATTTTCTATTTACTTAAATTTTAATTTCATATAATTCTTACTTTTATTGGCAAAATAATTTGTTAAATTAAATTAAATTAATCAAATTTAGCTATTAAACATTCAAATAACAGTCTTGCATAAATTAAAGTATATTTTTTTTTATAGACTTATTAGGGATATCCTTTTTTATCAGTAATGCATCTACAAAGAAATAACCATGTTAAAAAAAGTAACATAATCATTCTCTCGATAATTACTTTGTCAAGTAAACCAGCATTCTTTTCGAGATGCTTGCGAAATACTTCTTTCAATTCTTTGTCAGTGTATAGTCCTTTTCGCACAATATCCTGCGTTATATCGTACACAAACTGAGCGTATCGGGCTTCCTCCTTTTCGGCATGCAACGTCAGCTTACTGGAAGAAAGGTATTTTGTGTTGCTGTCATCGTCATTGTCGCTACGATGGGGACTGAAATCATCGGATTCGAAGTTGCATGAGTACGTTGGTGACCTGTCCCGCTTTGATGTCGAACACTTGGCCTCAGCTTTGCCGTTATCTTTCCTCCTTTCCAAGTAGTTTCTACCGTACTTTTTACTGTACCAGCAATCCTCTTGTTTACAAGAACTTTGTAACGTTTTTTGACAACTTTTATACAATGTTGAGGGCTCTTCGCAACACGGACTTCGATGATTTTGTACACAGCACTTTGATTTGTCGGTATTCGAGGATTTTAATATATCCTAAAAGTCGAAAAAGGAATATAAGTTCGTTTTCTTCATAACCTCTTGAGAAAGACATTATATAGTACCGAGACTCACATAAAAAATATTATATTTATAACTTATTTGAATTTATTATTCTAAATTTTTGGTTAACGTTTTACATTAATAAATTTATTCATATGGTTTTTATATTGCATCAATCACGATCTTTTTTTTTTTATTTTGAAAATATGTTTACAAACATCCTTTGTTATTAAACTGTAGCGTAATACCGTTTCAGAATATTGAAATATCTAAGATATCCCAATGCGCCATCTAGTGCCACAATATAAAGTAAATATACATTTTCAAATCATTAATTGAAATCCAATTTTTTTTTTTCAATAATACATGATTTACATCTACATGATATAAAGGGAAAGTCGATTCAAAGTAAAAGTTTACTATTAAACTTTTTTTTCTAAGCCACGCCTTTATTTATTGTTGTTGATAAACAATGTCGACAAACTTGATAAACAATGTCGACACTAATTGATACAAATTGTTGTTAATAAACAATGTCGACATTAGATTTTAAAAAATAAAGAATGAACATAATTTTGTCTATCTTTATTTAGATGGATGTAAAAAAAAAGCTTTACATTTGTTTGTTTATCGAATTTCGAGATACATTCGAATTCCAGGAATTAGAGCATTCACGCATTCGACAAAAAGTTATCATCCTTTTGATAGCATTAGTCAATGAGTGCGTTTTTGTTAGTTTCACAGAATTCTGTGAAGAAAATTATGACTAATATGATTGGCTAAAATTTTCATCAACCAATCAAATTTCTCATAATTTGGCTCACAAAATTCTATGAATCCAACAAAAACGCGCTCAATAAGATTTTGCATGGTTACAAAAAATTAAATTTATTAACTGCTGTAATTCAGACGCAAGGTGTGCAAAAGATATGTGTAGTAATAATCGCAATTGTATTGTCGAATTAGTGAAAATTTTCGGTTCTGTTAGTGTCGAATGCGCTGGGTTCGAGGGTAGCCAATGAGACGCGCGCTGCCCACAAGATGTGCGCAACGGTGATGCGCAGTCGCACAGACGAATACGGGGGTTCAAGTGAAGCAAAGGAGACGCGCGCTGCCCACAAGATGTGCGCACCGGACAGACGCAATTACACATCAGTTGAATATGCGAGTAGTTTTTTTTCAACTTAGTGTCGTACACATGAGGTTCAGTGTAGTTTAATAATCTGTGATACTTAGTCACGTAAGCCAAGTCGAGTGAGGACGCACATGGAGGTATTGTAATCGGCGTACAGCCTATTGGACGCCATAATGAAATATAAAAAAACAGGTATGATTATTTATTCATTTTTTTTTTAATTCAACGTATAAGATATGCTTTTTCGAAGATGAAAGAAGGCTTGCTTGTGTTTCTTTCTCTTGCGTCATTTTTCTTGTGAAAGTTTCTAAATATTAAATATTAAACATTGTTAAATTTTAATGTAAAACATTTTTAAACGTTTTATGTTAACAAACGTTTATAAACGTTTAACATTAATAAATCTTTTTAAACGTTTTTAAACGTTTAATGTTAATAAACGTTTTTAAACGTTTAATGATAATAAACGTATTTAAACGTTTATAAACGTTTAATGTTAATAAACGTTTTGAAACGTTTAATATTAATAAACGTTTTTAAACGTTT
>JABFOV010002421.1:0-19965 GCA_022817685.1 Aradophagus sp. ZL-2020 | reverse complement strand
ACCAATGCCTCCGTCAATTGATCGCAACCAAATTCGATTGAAATTCGATTACGGGTCCGGAGCGATTCAAGTCACCGCGTGACTTAATCAAATATAAACTCAAGCAGAAATGTCAACGTGACCTTATTATAGCCTGGCCTAAGTTGCACGTTCACCGGTGTTGCATCAACATGCGCGTAACGAGACTCTGTTTGGATTTTCGTTCATAAAAACCCGCCTCGCGCGATCCCTTATCCTCAAAGCGTCAACGACATTCGATCGATCGATTTCGACCGAACACCCGAGCGAAGTTTCGATGATTTCGCCGGTCAATTAATAGATATAAATCCGCCGACGGTACTGTCCAATCAGAGGAGAATCGAAAACGAAATTTCCGTCGAGTCACATTAAATCGAATCCAAGTTCAAGCTACGCTTCGGTTCGCCAAGATCCTCGTACGTTTTCTGCAAACGTCGAAAAATCCAACGGAAGTGAAAATAATTATGCGAATTCGTACGAAAGCTTGAGCTATTAAATTATTTTAATTATACAATAATAAAATGCTTTTAAATTGTTACTTTTTATTCATGTTTTTCGTCAAGCCTTCGTCGCTATAGTGACCGTTGTTAAGCGCGGGAGAAAATCCTAGTGGAGGAAAAAAAAATAAAGACGAAGAAAAGGAAGCAAAGCATCCCGCAATTTACCATGCAATAACCGGGATTTCGCAAGACCTAATTTCTCCGGCGATTATTTGCTTAATCTTAATCTTAAGCGGCTTTCGCGCGAGCGTCGCAGCTCGAACTAATAAAAACGAGTCAATCGAACATAATTGCCGCGATTCCGCAGCCCGGTTACATTTTTCCCTCCCCCCGATCCAATTACAAATCCCAATGATTCCGCCGAACGTTTAACTTACAATTAGAATTCATGTAGCGACTTGTTTCGATTCGCTCGGTTCCTCTTCGCTATCTTACTTTTTTTCTTTTTTTTTTCTCCGTTCGTTGTTTTTTTGTTCATGCCACCTTCCCTTTTTCCCCGTTCAAAAAACGCTTATAAACAATCAGCCGCGTCGCACCGGAAACTCCAATAACGTTCGATTTGTTTTTCGCCGGCGATACTTAGTACAACAAATGACAATGGAATCCAATACGGTAAACCACCGTCATTGTCGCGCCGACGTGAAATCAATTAAAAGCGTATTGATCGGGTTGATTGATTTTAAAAAGAGAGAGGGAAGTGAGGGAGAGGAGAAAAAGTATGCGAGGAAAAACGATTAAAAATAACAGGGCATTGTAAAGATATGTTAAAATGTATTTGCGTGCGTAATAAGTGTGAAAAAGTTTTAAAAAAGATATAAAATATCGTTATTTAACACATTATGCAATAGTTTTGGAAAAACTACAAGCACAAAATTTAATTTTTATGAATATGGAAAATGTCTCACGTTAAGACGCTTGTTTAAGGGATTTACTAAAAAATCGATTTTCCCTACAAAAACGAATATCTTCTTTTCAAATTTTTTTATCTGACACGAAAAAGTGACTCAGTTTGCTACAATGTATAACATTTTTGTCTCCTCGAAATGAAATATTTGTTTTTAATGCATTGATTATTAAAAAAAATATATATATGTAAACAATTGTCCACCCACTTAATTTTATTAATTTCAATGTTTGCATTCCAATATCTGTATTTGAAAGTTGTTCTTGTCACATTTGCTTGTCTTTCAATTTGAATTCACGCTATTACAACGTGATTCAATGTATCATAATTTTCATGCTGTGATGTTTTTCATAAATTCTGACCGGGCAAACACAACGATGATATAAATTGTCACAACGTAATCCCGATTCTGTCAATAGGTTATTTTTAAGAGTGGACACATGCAATATTATTAATTTAAAAGAGTATCAATTTAAAGCATCTACTGTTTTTTTTCCATTTTTCAATCCACTTTATTCATACCGCGAATCAATATTAGCTTATCATTTATTATTTAATACCATTCATGGAATAGTCTTTTAATTTCCTTTCATCTGCAGCCTTATTTATTTTAAATTTTCTAATTATTAATGTGTGACTGAACATTGTCGTTTTTTATATCAGTTTCACTATATTATTCAATTACGATTATTTCACATTCATTTGTAGTTTGAAAATTAATTAATACTATCAACCGGCGAGTATTTTTACGAAATTATTTTCTCATGAATTCTTCACTGTCAATAACAGCTTGTGGGCTGTTAGTGATTCATTTTTTTATTATTATTATTATTGTTAAATAATTATTAAAGCTACGCATTTGACGATCAAAATTGGTTTAGCTACTAGACTCTTCAATTGTAAATATATCAACCACATTCTAAACGAATCTCCATAATTATATGCAAAGAGAAACAATTACTACATAAAAAATAAATTCCACGATAATTATTGTAAAATTTACGACGACAAAAATGTTTCACCAGTTGTATCTTTGTTAAAGAATTGCTTAAGTGAATGTTGAATTTACATAAACTGGGATAGCTCTGTCATAAGTTACATTACACTTTCATAAAATTTTCCTCTGTATAAATCTTTACTATAAGCCATACAATTTATATCAAATTCTTTTTCTCCCTCCTGCTCCTCTACACAACATGTACAAAATACAATTACATAATATATACGTAACAAAAAATATATAACGTACAATATTTAATAAAAAAAGCCCTATAAACAACAATTTTTCATTTTAATCTCCTTTCCTCTCAAAATAAGCAAAAAGTTGTAGAAAAAGACGTAGGAAGCGACTAAACAATAGCAAAGAAATAAAGACGCGGAGCGTTGCCTCAAGCCAGTGATGCGAGCCGGAGTTCGGGCAGACACGCGCCCGTCCCTATAAACAGCGCCGGCGGAAAATGTTTATGCATTCGCGAAACATGAAATTACATTTGCGCCGTGCGCGGAGTCGCGCCGGAAAAATCATCGCCGTAGCGGGCGATCATCATAATAACCGTAACGCCGGCAGTAATAGTAACAAGAATAATAACGGCGGCGCTGTTTTCGCTGACGGGCCGTTGCCGTTATAAATGTTTATCCAGACGGTATTTACGCGGATCAAACAAGACGACCGACGGAAGAATCAAACGCGGAAGCCAAGCACGAGGCACCGTGGATTTGTCGAAATGTTTTATTAATGGACCCACTCTCGGACCCTGTTTGTCTTTGTATGACATCGCGCGGTCTAAGTAATCCGGATTGAGGGACCCCGGGCGCAAGAAACGCCGGGACGCGACGGGGGGCACTTGCACCGCAGACATTCAATTACTATACGTATCGTTGCTCTGTATATACAACGATAATTACGTGCACATATACACTGAGAAGATAGTCGTCTTCGAAACTACTGTCGACAAGACGTCTTTTATTTCAAAAGGGTCATACCACTATTTGACGTGCGAAATTTGAAGTTATATCAAAATTTGAAAACAAATTCACTAATTTACGTTATATAATTACAAATTATAATAATTTGATTCAGTTGATTTATTTTTCCATTGAACAACAATAAACAATTGGGAAATTAGTTGTAATACAAAATAAAGGTAATAAATGCTCGCGCATTAAAAATAGTCGCCAGCTGGTCCGGCAAAAGTCTGGATCCTAATCGCGAGCCAGACGCATGCCAGATTAATGCCATGCTAGTGCCAGATTTCAGAAGTCTGGCGTTAGAACGGCATACATCTAGCTCGCGATTATGATCCAGACTTTAGCCGGATTATTGCCAGGCCAGCTGGCAGTATCTTTCCACACGGGTGGATAAAATTTCAAGGTTCGAAACGGTGTTTCAAGTTTTTTCAAGGTTTTTTCTGGGTTTTTGAGATTTCAAAATTCACGGTATAACTTGATGAACGTAATTTATGAAACATAAATTTATGCAACACAGGTTATAAGGTTCTGATCAAACGAATTTTGTCATGACTAATTGTAATTCGTAAAACTTTTTTCGTCCGCAACACTTTTCCTATAAAAAGTAGTGAAATTAAACACGAATTGTTACAAATATTAAACAAATATTTCTCTCAATGTACATGTTTATTGAGAAAGTGGAATGTGCTGAAGAAAATGTGTCAATAATGTGTTTTGCTTGTAACGGTGATTTCCTGAACTTTCCTTTAAGATTAACTTTTTTTTCTTCAGTATGAATTCCATCTCTTTCGATGTAGATTCTTTATAAATTAGAATGAAGCCATTTGATGCATAAAGAAACTTTTCAATTTAATGCGAATTTCCGGAATACTTTTCTAAGTGCTCCTATCCAACAGTCAGATTGCAGATGTAGTTAAATAAATAAAGTCAAATAAATAAAAAAAGTTACTCTTACTATTGTTCGAGTAATTTAATTGTTGTTTGGATAATAATAACTTTTACTATTATTAAAATTTCACATTTTTGGTAGCAATTCATTTCTACTCGGAATATATATCAATTTCGCTAAAAGAATGACGACTTTTATGTCTTGTTCTCAGTAAACATCTGGGAAATACTCAGCATTTGTTATATAATATACTTTTTTAGACAGAATGTTTGTGTGCAATTAATTTCTTTTTATGGCCTCGGGTTTTTTATTATAAACAGAAAATAAAATTTCGATGAAAAAAAACATTTTACGAAAATTTGATAGGTACTGGAAAAATTGCCGAAAGATTGATAATGATGAATATTTTTTGTCATTAGCAGTTCAATTAATCAAAACAAAAAATGAGTTTGTAACATCATTACAATAATTTTAACTGGGAGAATAATTGTGATCAACTGATGTTGCAACGTTTGCAAACAGTTCAATCTGGAATGAAAATTTTGTTTCGCCGAGTATAATATTCAGTAACTGATATCTCGATCGGGATAACAACTATACAACTGTTTTGTAAATTATTGGATAACACCTCTGCATCGTCAATTCAAACCAACGCACAGTATATAAATTGTTTCTTTGTTGAAATGACATCTTTGTAGGTATTACCGTTGGAATTTGTAATACACGTATATTTGGTTACTTTATCAATATACCATTATCTGCTTTTAGACATAAAAGATATACAACCTTTTCTGTCTTATCAAACCAATTCTTTGTGTAATTTAATATTATATTTTTAATTTACAAAAATATAAATTCAGCTTCAATATGCATTGATGATTCCGTCACTGGTGGAAATATTAATTGCACAAAAGTGGGTGAAATACTCTTTTGAATGATATTTTTCATATACGTTCCATATCATATACCAAATAACGAATACCATTTTCTTATTAGTATGCGCTGCTAAATAATGTTATACTTTGCAAATATTTATAATATATGACCATGAAGAAAATCATCAGTTTCTACACTGGTGCATACGGCAATGGTTTTTTACACATTTAATATAATAATAACCACTAAAATTGATCATTGGTAATCAAATATCTTTAAGAATATACAAATTTAAATTAACTTCAACCTGAAGATATTATTAAGCATAAAATAATGCCCCATTCCAAATGAAAAATTCACTGTTTCAAAACAAATTGCAAATATTACATAGAAATGAAACATTTTTTTCATCTCTTAATTAAACTATATTTCAAACGAATCAAGTTCATTCAAATAAACTGCTCGTCGTCACGTCAACGTAACCGTGCACAATTAAAACTTGTTTCCTCTTTTTTTTCTTTTAAATTATAACCAAACGTAGAATAACAATACCGAACACTCCACTCAGCGTTCTTATTTTTCGAGAGCCACTTCATCAGAATACAGCGCGGCGAAAACAAGATTACAAACTTTATTACGATACAACTGAATTGACAATGATCCCAGCAAACTTTACTGCGATCACTGTCAATTCAATAATGTCAAGCTAAAGTTTGCAATTTCTCTCCCTCAGTGAGACTTTGCGAAGATACCAAACTAAAACTGAATAACAAAAAAGAAAGTCATCCTTACAAACAATCGGGGAAAAAAGAGATAAGGAAGACATTACCATTAACAACCTACCATCTTCAATTTAAATACCAAAAGTCAATCCACGACTCGGTCAATGAATCGACACGTCTACATCCTCAAAAAGTCCAAAATATCACTCTATTATAAGTTGATTATTCTTGTAATAAGCGAATTGATATTATTAGAACAAAAACCCTCTTATTATAAAAACCACACGCCTACAATAAACAGAATTTTTCTGACGGTGTATGAAAATTAACAGAAAAAGAAGAAGAAACAGTCATGGAAAAATAAATGTCCCATGTTGAGTTTCAAAATCCAGTGCTCGAACGTTTCTTGGCGCGAGACGATAGCGAGTGACATACCTCAGGAATTCGGGCGACAGCTTGGTGGTTGGCTAAGCCTCCGCGGGAACGTCACAACGCAGCTTTGCAAGAACCGTCGTTGGCACGTGCGGTCCGGTCTGTCCCAGGAGAGTGCCGACCCGGGACCGGCATTGGTACCAGTCCGACGAGCTCTCTGGTCAAGTGGTGCTCCGAAACCAGTCAAACAAAACTGTGGAAAACAAGGAAGAAATGAGGAATGATGGATGAACGTTGGGAGGTCAAATTTTGTGAGGGTGGGGGGTCAGGAAACGGGCGCGAAAAAAGGCGACGTGGGCACGAGCGGAGCGAGAGCGTCGACGAGCCGAGATGGGTGTTCTGGGGCGGCGCGCGACACACTGTTGCTTGGTTGCGCGCCTTCGGAGCTTTTAGTCGATGTCCTCTCCCCACCTTGAACCAGGCCGACGGATACCCCCCCTCCCCCCGGTGGATCCTCGCGCGCAGTATAAAAGGTCGGCCGCGCGGACACAAAGGCCCACACGCCGAGCCATTTCGCATGCACTCTCTCGCGTGTAAAGGGTTGGATCAAATGGCCGCCGCGGCGCAAACTACTCTGACCTGTTCGACGAAAGTGGACGATGCATTTGCTGCGACAACGCCCGTAGGAAAGAAGACGACTGCCGAGTGAATGCAACGGCTGACCGAACGCGGGGTGTATCAAAGACAGAAAAGTGAGGGAGTTTTGTAGTAAAAAATTTATGAAATGAAGACTGAAAAAATCATGTCGAACATCTGCATACGTGTCTATCGGAAATTAATAGGTGACGCTTTTTAAAACAAAGATTTTTACCAACGTGATAATAACGAAGTAAATTTTGAAATAATAAAATAAAAGTGAGTTTTCACTGGGTTTTGATTTTTGAATAATATAATATACTATTATACACCTTGTAATGGAACCTACCATGCGAAGTTACGTCTAATGCCATTTTCCATCCTTGTACCTATGCTTTCTGCCTGGAAATCAGCAATGTGGATTGACACTTTCGTTGGGACGTTGCTACAGAGCTGCATTCTGAAACATGAAGATAGTTAATTTCTGAACTGGAAATTAGAGTGATTAATTCTATAGGTGAATTTAATACCAGAAATTCAATTAATGCAAGCTTTTTAGTGAATTAATCGTTCCGCAATTCGGTTGGTTAATTCGGAGTTGAAAATTGATGCTATGAATTTACCGGTTAAATCTGAATGCTTTTGAGCTTTTACGTAAAAGGCAAAATGTTGATAGGAAAATGAGGTCTATTTAAACTTAAATCAAAATATATGTTTTGGTTAAAATCTTGTCAATTCTCCATGACTTCGAATCATGCTAGCATTTAAAAAAAAATGCTGATATTAGTCAAAAATGTTCAACGTTTAGAAGTTAATAATAAATTAAATTCCAAAAACATATACAAAAATCCAATTCCTTTTTCATCTATTATAATCTCATTTTATTATCTACAACGATTTTTTTAACATCAAGCATAAATATTTAATCGTAAACACAATCAACTAATTTTTCGTACTTTCACCTCACCTTCTTTGCACTTTCGCGGAAGCTGTACTGAAGTTGGACGCAACTTAGTTTCAATCCCTTAACAATGAAGTTACTTCGCCGTATCAACGATCGAACGATTGAATTTCGCCGGTCGCGTTTCGCTCCCTAGCATTTTCACGTGAAAGGGACAATTATTTCAAGTAAAATTGAACGCGCCGCCTTCCTCTAGCCGCTTTAATAATAAAATTTCGATCTTCTAATAACCGAATCCCACGCGCCCGTGACGTCTATTATTTCGTGTAATAACAACTCGAGTTGAAACGCTACTTATTACTAGGTCTATCTGAACGTCAGCTGTTACGCTACGCTTACACAAATAGCACGGCAAAGTTCAACTATTTATGTAAACATAATACGCTATCTATACCTATTTTCATATGCAACTATAAATGATAAGGTGGTCTAGTTGGCAAAGGTAACGTCGTAAACTTTAAAGGTCCGCAAACTTATACTTATAGTTCGAGTGAACTACTGCTTCTCTCGTTTACTTTATTCGTGAAAATGAGAAGCTCGCTTTTATAAAATGACGATACAATTATGAACATTTTAACAACGAAATAAAAAGTTTTATATTTACACTGGGTGACTACTATTTTTATGAAACGAAATTCTCTAAATTTTAAATGATTTTTTATATATTTCCTCATTCCAAAGTAAATTGTTTTTATAATGCTAAATAATAATTGACAAAAATTGTTGTTCATGTTAACAAGGAATATTTTTTTTTTTTTTTCTATGAATGATTAATGAATGCAATTTTAGTCATTTGTGAAATTTTAGTGACTTGTATCTGTTTTATTTCACTGTCAGGATAACGTAAAGGAACAAATTGGCAGTTTCAGTCCAAGTAGTAGAACAGAAATATGAAGGCTTGATTTAAGTTTAAATGTGAATCTTGTCGACTGATAAAATAATGGCTTTGAAGCTAACAGCACCTTAATAAATAAAGATGGATAAAAGTGAGAAGAATCTATTTTACAGACAAAAGACAAGGGGCCTTATTTAATAATTCCAAAAAGATTAATATTATCATCTAATAGTTATTTTTCAATCAAATTATAAGCTCCCCTCAACTTTCTCCTTCTGTACCCATAAAGCAGAATAATTTGACTAATTTCAGGCGATTTCATTGAAAGTTAAGTTTTCGCCAAGTTTTACACCCCAGACAAAGGACGACGCGCATTTTATAAGCTTTTCCCACCTAATGAATAGTCTTTTTTCTCAAAACCAGGCGATCTCATTTTCTGAATGAATTAGGGCGAAGATAAAAGAAAAGCAAGAGAAGGGGAGAAAAGTACGAAATCATTCCGAAGCAAATATTTGCAATTAACGCGACGAATGAGGGGCCGTTTTTCATTTATCGCGCGAAACTTCGTGGCAAACGTCATAACTCGGAAAACGAAACTGTGTAACAAGGTCTCGATAAGCAGCGCACTTTTCACCGCCGTAGCATTAAGTACGGTGCAATTTACGCCCGCATTTATTCAGCAATTATTGCACCGAGTAGGTCGCGCCGTGTAATTTGACTGCGCAAACAAGCCGGACGCGAGATAAGTGCGCGGATCTCGGCAAACAACATCCAAATCTTTATGTGAAGCCTGTGCAGCGCCACTAATCGATACGTTCACCTTAACCCATTGACTTGGAAATGTCTACTGGAATCTTTAAAAGCGAGAAAGAACGTTACCATGACTTATCGGTGAAACAAAGAAAAATGTTTGTCTCCAAGTCGATAAGTTTAACTGCCTTTTGCCATTCATTATTAAGCCATTGACTTGGAAATATTAGCACTGAGGAAAAATGTAATATAAAAACTGATTCTTTTCTCGATAAAACTGTATTGAGAGAGAGGAGCATATTGTTATTATGAAGAAAAATTATATGCATTCGTTTTAAAGAATTCATTACTTTTATGCATATTTAATAAATGCCAAATGAAATGTTCTTACTTGCAAGACAAATGTTTGATATTTATCACGTGAACTTGATGTTAGTATATTATATCATAAAATACATCACAAACTGTCATACATAATAGAAGCTGATGTTAAACTTTTTAAGATGACATTCGTACTTATGTGAAACATTATTTTCTATAATTGTCGATAGCGAAACAAATCAAGATGAACAATGAAAAAGAGAAAGGGGATTACATTCCAACAAATGTTATTGTGTCATGATAAGACGTCAGTGTTTAGAGTTTCATAAGGCATAAGTTCGATTCTTATGATAAGAAAATTTTTTAACATAAGCAAGTAATACTTGTTAATTTTATTTATATACCTATGAAAACTCTATTCGTTAATAAGAAACAGCTGAATCACTCATGATATCTTAGAAATACAAACTTTGAAAACATTATATTTGTATACTTTATAGCCACATAGTTCGTCTATTTAAATTGTTGTTAGACTAGATTCACAATATAGATATAATATATTTCTCTCGGAGTCACATTCACTTTCCAACAATTAAGCTATTTAAAATTATAAAATCATCCTATTCGAAAATATTAAAATACATTTAAAAACGAGAAAGAAATTCACACTTTGAAAAACGTTTCATTATAATATACAATAAAATTTGCTACTATTGATAGTGATTTCGAAAAACATAATTGCAAAATTTCGCTAGAAAAATATCAACATTCATTGCTCCTCTCTACGCAGTGCAAGTTCTTTAAAGCGAGAAACAAGTTTACCACGACACATTGGCAAAACGAAGACAATCAATTGTTTCTTAGCTCGTAAATTAAGATCGTCAAGACGGACCTCGACAACTCAACGGACTTACACAACACTCGCTCGACATTTCGAGAGACACAAAACTAGTGCAGTATCGTTGAAATCAATAAAACAAGTTGCGTACCAACGAAAACGGGAAGATCGGAATTGAGAAGCAAATCGAGCAGTTGGCGCGTGGAAAGTAATCCGAAACAGATAAAAAGTAGGAAACCAAAATAACGAATAAATGTGGACGACGGCCTGAAATCAATGTAATAAGTTACGAGCTTCACAAATGAGCACAAGCATGAAAATGGAAATCGCCAAGTGCAGATGGAGAAGTTGTTTGCGCGTTGCAAAATAATCCGCATTTGAAAAAGCACGAGGATCTACGGGTCAAAGGGTTCAAAGCAACGTCGTTTCTTGTGCTAGAAATAAACGTCGAAATGGAACAGGAGCGCGGCGAAAAAAAAACGCCCGTGCAAACATTTAACGTTCGAGAGCGCATCGAGTAATACCCTCCGCTTGCGAAAAGTCTTTGTAATCCAGTGCATCCCGCCCGAAGACTGAAATTCGTCGACGTCCTCTTTTTTCCGCTCTCCCTCTTCCTTTTTCCTTCCTTCCTTCCTCGCTTTCCTTCGTTCGGCCTTTTCGAGAGTAGTTATTATAAAATAAAGGCTCGGGCTCGTTCGCGACTTTACCCTTCAAGTGTAATTTTATCCTAAGTAGCATAGCTTTTAAGCACGGGCCTTTTATCTTAACTCGTGGGCCCGGACTTTGAAGTTCTTGCGATCTCGGTCAGTGAGAAGAATGTGTGATTAAAGTGTACAAAATTTCAAGTCAGAATCAACACTTTTTTAAGTCAAACATAACTCTAAGGTGAGACTATCAAGAAACTCCAGCGAGATATTAATTTGCAATATTCACTTTTACGTTTCATGAAAATATTTTGCTTCACAAAGTAACATTTTTCATACAAAATAATGTTTATCAAGCTGTTTTTGCTATTTGAATTGAATGTTGTTATTTAGTGTTGCAAGTAAGCAAACGTATTCGACTAACATTTCACATTTTCTTTAAGCTGTTTTAATGTTTGCAGCAATTATGATATTCTCAAATTTGAATATTTTTATAATCATCACATGGACAATCATCAATTCATTTATTTATTTATTTCTTTTTTTTCTTGAATCTATAATATCTCTATTTAAAAAGATCTACTTATTTCCTTTATATTTCAAAGAACAAAAAAAAAATTAAACATGAAAAGAGTAAATTTAAAAACTTGAATTTATATGTCTTTTTTATCCTATACATTTCTTGAAATTTAAATTTATCAATGTATTTCCACTACAGTCAATTCATGAATTATAAATAAAAGATGATAGCAACTGTAATTAACTTACGAATCTTCAGATCTTCAGATCCAAGCTCATCGATTGCATGGCGCTTGTCCGAGCGCTACGATCAATTGCCACCAAGATTAAGCGGTGAAATTTCGACGGTTGCCGAACACGCGCCGAACGTGTTCTGTGGAAATAAGATCCAGGCGACTGAGCGATACGGTTGTTTTGTTACACCGTTCATTGTGTGCAAGCTAAGCCGCGCGGCCAGAAGCGTTGTTTCCCATGAATATGAAAGCACGTCCAGGACTTGAACGTATTCGATGTGACCGCCGCACAATGCACCTCCAACGTTGATAACACCTTGGGCTTATTTGTCCTGTGAAAAGAACGGCGATGTTGTTTTTGTTGTTGTTGTAAGCACTGGAAAATATCGCTCATGCATCCTTGTAGTCCTGTAAAGGTAAAACATTCTGTGAAGGTATTCTTAAGAAAGCCTATCTTACAAGATTGTACAGACTGACAATCAAATTTTTGATAATGTTGATCAAAAAATTGTATGAAAAATTATTATGTCAATAATATTTGAGAGTACAATAATGCTGGATACTTTGTATATTGGTGATATAAATAGGCTATGATGTGCAGAATTGAAAGAGACATAACCTTAATTAATAACTTATGTAAGATATCATTCTTTTTCAAATACAATTATTCTATGTATAAGAAATTCTCAATGTTTTTCTTTTTTTCAATAAGTTTGAATTACAATATTTTATATAAAAGTTTTGTATATTTTTGCATTCTTCACTAGTCTTTCAAACATTTAAAAAAAAACAATACTTTTTATAATAAATTATGCTTTATTTATTTTCTTTACGTTCAAAATAGAACATACATGTAAAGAAAGTTTTCATTAGAACAAAACAAATGTAATTATTCTTACAAAGACAACATTAAACACATAACGTAAACAATGGTCGCAATGCTTTCATTCCATTTCAGTTAATATTTAAGTATTTATATGTTCTAGTTTCTAATTTATAAATACAAGAGGAGTATTTTGATCGGACAAAAAATGTCACAAAAACCAACTTATTAAACCAAATAATAATTAGCTTCAACATATTTTCAAATGTAATAAATAATTTATCGATGAAATAATTTTATTAAATTATTTAATAATATTTTAATTCGTATACGCAACCAAAGTTAGGTATTTTTTTATAATCACTTTGAATCAAAACTGTTATCACAAAACATATGCAATTTTTGCGACAACCAATATGGAGTAACTCAAAATCAAAAAGTTTACCTTTTGCTATCGGTGCAACGAAATAGCCAGAAAACAATCTAAATTACAGCGCAGATAAAATTCGATTGTTAACTCCACTGGCGAAATTAACTTTCTTCTTTTCGAGGATGAAAAATATTTTGCTCCGTCCGTGCTTCCAAACTGGCGAACAATCGAAGACGCGAGCGACCTGAAATTGACTTGATTGTCTCGTTCGCTCGTTTATTCTTCGGAAATATGATGCCATTGACTTCGACACGGATCTATTCTCGACTGCTCCTTTTGCCCATCGTGACGCTAAAAGCAAGCAAAAAATGGTTACGTCAATATCGCGCAATAATTACTTCGGCAGGCTGATGTAAATAAATTACCTTTTACACGAGACCCCGAGCTGTTGAAAACAAAAACCGACAAATTCCATTGAAGGCTGTCATTCGCTCGTTGCTGTCCAAGTGGATCTAAGTTTTATTTCCAAATCAATTAGTCAAACTTCATGAAGTGGCCAATAAAAGGGTTACTTTCTTATCTCCGACTCCCGGACACTAATGGCCCGAGGGGCGTAAAAACTTGCTCGTGAAAAATTTATTAATACCTCGGTTGAAACTTTGATAAACTTGATAAAATGTAAGTCGATAAAGTAAGGGTCGACGTTTCAGATCGAAACGTCGTGGAATACGACCAGCCGCCGGATCTTCGACGTCCCACATATATAACTCCTCATCCTGGATTTCGCTCGCAAGATATACGGACACCATAAAATTAGCTTGGTTTATATGTGTTACTTTTTTTTTATCTTTGTTTATGAAAGAAATCATTCGTAGAATTTGACTTTACTCCCACTGACGAAAATAAACGATTAAGTCGACTTTAAATTCAATAATGAAAACATATTTGAAGGTCATTGAAATTTAACACACAAAACAAATTGATTCTTATTTACTTACATTTCTATAATATAAATGAATAAAAACAATTATGTGATTTGTACACCACAATCGAAAATTAGATAAAAATAAAAAGAATTATTTTTTTATATTCAGTGTTTATTGTTTTAATGTTTGTACATCACTGTTTATCAAGTATGGTTTCAGGACTTATTATATTTCGAGTCTCGTTCGAGACGAATAACATTGTAGTACCGCTTCCCGCGCTAGATGTCGCCACAACTTCAGAGCAAAAGAGAAAAAACCTCTCCTCCGTTCCCGCGCGCGCTCGCGACCTCCTCATAACGTTTTTTGTGTTAGATAAGGCCACAACGTTTCGTCTTATTTTAATTGTTTTTTAATATAATCCAAGTTTATTTCAGCAATGGGGAAGAACGAGAAAAAGTGTAAGAAGCGAAAAAATAAGGATGTTAATATAGAAAGTCTAAGAAAAAAGTTAAGGAAAATTCAAGGTGAAATTGAGAAGTTAACCTCAAATAACCAATCGGAAACCAACACCGTTATTACGGACAATGTTAATGAGGCTTTTCAACATGACGGACTTAGCGATGGTAAGCACGAGATTTTTTTTGTTAAAATTGGTGAGCCTTCACAGGAGGGAGGACATGCCAAAAAAAAAAAAAAAAAAAGAGATAAAGTTTGCCCCTCTATTGTCTTTTGAACAGTGAGCCTTCACTTGAGGAAGGACAGACTGTAAACAAGAACAGTGAGCCTTCACTTGAGGAAGGACAGATTGTAAATCAAAACAGTTATTAAAACGATCGTAATGCGATGTTTATATTGTTCATTTTACTGTTTCCCTTTCTCTTTCATTAGTTCTGGTGAGCCCCCACGAGAGGGGGGACATACCAAAAAAAAAAAAAAAAGAATGAAAGAGGAATAAAATGAATATAAATACACACGCAGATGGAAAAATCGTATTTTATTCTTTTATTGCATTCAGATCAGTTGCCAGTGGACCATGAAGAAGTTATCTTAGACATGGAAACCGAGGTGGCTGATGAAAATACGGACCCAGGTACAGCGTTAGAGGCTGGTAGTTCGAAGTCCCCTTCGGATGCAATTTCGGTTGAGTCAGGGTCTAGTGTAGACTCGGATTCCATTTCATCAGAGGAGGCTCTCGATGAGGACACCCTTAAAATTTTGGGATTGGTACCTGAACTAGAGAAGCCGGAACCCGCAAAATTAAGTACTAACTTGTCAATCAGATGGAAGCACTGGATTCAAAATGGGATCACGAAGGAGGAAAAAGCAAAGTTGTTGGCGGACTACATCTATGAAGGGGATTGTCCTCTCAAGGCTCCGGTCCTTAATCCGGAAATTTCAGCTAGTTTGTCAGAAACAGCAAAGGTGCGGGACAAACATTTTTTAGAATCCCAGGATTGTTTGGGTAAAGCTCTTATTGCCCTTGGTCAAGGGGTATCTCTCCTTTTAAGCTCGGAGGAAGAAGTGGACAAGACAGAACTTCTCCAATGCTTTTGTGACGCAGGAAAACTTCTCACAGACCTGTTTCGTCAGCAATCTACTACAAGGAGAGCCTTTGTACTTCCGGCGGCGGATAAGAAATACAAAAGTGTTCTAGAGGAGGCGAAACCAGATACTTTTCTCTTTGGTAAAGACTTGTCGTCTAAGCTTAAAGCTGCAAAAGTCTTTGAGAAATCGGGACAAGACTTCCTGAAACCTCGTCCCACGACGAGGAAACCGCTGAAAGTAGTCTCGTCGGGAAACTACAGGGGCCGGTCGTCGAAGTACCAGGGTCAGCAGCGACAGGCCTACAGACGAAGAGACCCGAACAAAGTAGTTCGCTTTCGTCATCAGCCGAAAGAAAAGGACAAGGAGAGAAAGGAGATGAACAAGTCTCAGAAGTAAAGGTAAATAAGTTAGTAAATCGCCTTAGGGAACATTTTGAAGAATGGAGAAAAATCACAAACGACAAGTTTGTCCTAAATGCGATAAAGGGATACTGCATATTTTTTTCCAAGAAACCTACACAGGGGACTACTATGCCAACTTCTCCAATACTTCAAAAGGGTCAAACAGTTCACGACGTAGATTTAGCGGTTAAAGAATTGTTAAATATGGGCGCAATAAGGGCTTGTAAATTTGATAAAGACCAATTTGTTTCTTCGTATTTTTTAGTCAAAAAGTCGAGTGGTTCATACAGATTTGTTTTAAATTTAAAAAAGCTGAACGAGTTTATCGCAACAAGCCATTTTAAAATGGAAGATGGGCGTACGGCGGCAAGGTTAATGTCACAGGGTGACTTCATGGCCAGTTTGGATCTTGAAAACGCTTATTTCCAAGTCTCATTGGATTCTCGTTCTACGAAGTATCTGAGATTTATTTTCAAAGGTCAGCTTTATGAATTTATTTGTTTACCGTTCGGCCTTAACATTGCGCCCTTTATATTCACGAAAATTATGAAACCGGTGGTTCAACAATTACGAAAGCGAGGTTATCGTTCTGTAATTTATTTGGACGACATCTTATGCTTTGGAAGCTCCAAGTCAGATTGTCAAGAGAATGTAGAAGCAACCTTATGTATTTTGAAAAAGCTGGGTTTTGTCCTGAATAGTAAGAAAAGTAAATTACAGGGAAATGTAAGGGCTGTTTTTCTTGGCATGTTATATGATTCGGAAAAGATGGCAGTGGAGCTTCCAGAGGATAAGAAGCGAAAAATGTTAGCATTAATTGCAGAATTTTCTTCAATCAAAAAATGCAGTATTAGACAATGGGCAAGCTTCGTAGGTTCAATTGAAGCATGTTGTCCGGCCCTAAAATACGCTCGTTTATATACGAAGGATTTTGAACGGTTAAAGTTTTTGGCACTCTCAGCCAACAGTATGAATTTTGATGCAATGATGTCTCTTCCAGAATTTTTGAAACCAGTTTTCCAATGGTGGGAACAAAACATTCCCAACGCGATAAACCCCATCAGGTATGCGAGGTATGTTCGGGAAATTCGGACAGACGCATCTACTACGGGATGGGGCGCGTTTTGCGAAGGCAAAAGGGCTCATGGCCTTTGGTCAGAGAAAGAAAAATCATTGCATATAAATCACTTGGAATTGTTGGCTGTATTGTTTGGTCTTAAATGTTTTGCAAAGGACTTAGATAACTGCGAAGTCCTCCTGCGTATTGACAATACGACCGCCGTCGCCTATGTAAAAAAAATGGGGGGCATCCAATTTCCAAGCCTGAACGCCATCGCCCGAGATATTTGGCGGTGGTGTGAGACAAGAAATATTTGGATCGACGCTTGTTATATTAAATCTAAGGATAATATCGAAGCGGACCAAGAGTCTAGGATTAAAAATGTTGATACCGAATGGTCTATCGCAGATAAGGTTTTTGAAAAGATTACGCGTACTTTCGGCACACCGTCGATCGACTTATTTGCTTCGCGGGCTAATGCTACATGTGAGAGGTATTATTCCTGGAGTAATGACCCAGATGCCATCGCGGTTGACGCGTTCACTCAAAATTGGGGCAAAGACGATAATTTTTGGGCATTCCCTCCTTTCTCAATGATCCTGAGGGAATTGCAAAAGATCGTGACTGACAAAGCAACGGGTATTATGATGGTTCCAAATTAGCCAAACCAACCCTGGTACCCGTTGTTTCAGTCTTTATTAGCTTCTGAACCGATTATTTTTAAACCAACGGATAATCTAGTAACCTCTCCTTGTAGGTCGATCCGGCATCCGTTGAGGAGAAGCCTGTCTTTAATTGCAGGCAAATTATCCGCGAAACACTCAAGAAAAGAGGTGTCCCAGATAAAGCAATAAGCATATCAATAGCTTCATTATCCGATTCAACGATTAATCAGTATACGGGTCCTTTAAAAAGATGGTGGATTCACTGCGATAAGAAAGGTATAGATCCGTTTAATGTAAGGCAGGATGAGGTTTTAGAATTTTTAACGGAAAAGTTTTTCGAAGGCGCGTCTTACGGCACCTTAAACTCTATGAGATCGGCTTTGTCTCTTATTTCAGAAAACGATTTATCGAGAGATCGTGAAATATCCAGGTTTTTTAAAGGGATTTTTAAACTTCGTCCTGCTAAACCCAAATATGACGATATTTGGGACATAGACATTGTTCTAAGAAAGGTTGAAAGTTGGTACCCTTTGGGTGACCTTACGTTACCAGTATTAACAATGCGACTAGTCATTTTATTGGTTATTGGATCTGTGCACAGATTTCAGACTCTGTCATTGTTAAAGTTATCAAAAATGAAACATTCTTCACAAGGTTACGAGTTTCGAGTACCAGATATTATTAAGACTTCTCGACCAGGGGCTGCTCAGCCTCTCTTACGTTTTCCATACTTGCGTGATAACCCTAGACTATGTATCGCTTCTAATGTGGATAGATACATTGAAGTAACCAGTCAATTAAGAAACCAGTGTGATAATTTGTTAATTACTCATAGGAAACCATATAAAGCGGCGACAACCGCTACCATTAGTAGGTGGATTAGGACAGCACTGGTACAGTGTGGAATTAGCTCCGAGTTCACACCTTATAGTGTTAAACATGCGTCAGCGTCAGCAGCTTTAAAAAAAAAGGTGTTAGTTTAGATGTTATCAAAAAAGCTGCATGTTGGTCTGAAAAGTCACAAGTTTTTGCAAAATATTATAATAAAACAATTCGATCGGCTGAGGAGCAATACGCTACTAGTCTACTAAATTAGTTGAGTTTTATAGCTAGTCTAAGTTGATGAAAATGTATCTAGAGTAATCAGCAAGCATTATTTCATATATAATAAAGTTTAAGTTTTGCACATACTCTAAAGATCTACAATGTTATTCGTCTCGAACGAGACTCGAAATATAATTGAAAAGTCAATCGAACTTACCTGTAAGTGAAGTTCGACTGCAATTATATAGAGAGTCTCGTTCGAGACGAGACACCCCCCCTTTTCTTTCTTTTTCTCTCTCTTCTTGGTTTATCCCTCCCTTAGTAAATACCTAACAAAACTTAAACATTCTGTAAATAAATCTAAACAATATGAGAAGGTCGCGAGCGCGCGCGGGAACGGAGGAGAGGTTTTTTCTCTTTTGCTCTGAAGTTGTGGCGACATCTAGCGCGGGAAGCGGTACTACAATGTTATTCGTCTCGAACGAGACTCGAAATATAATTGCAGTCGAACTTCACTTACAGGTAAGTTCGATTGACTTTTCAATTTTTTGTTATATATTTTATTCAATGTCTTTTAATTTAGTGATTTATTTTTAAAGTTCAGCATAAAAAATGGCAGCAACAGTGTTATATAATGACATAAAAATATGTTAAGAATTTAAATATTAAATAATACTCATTTTTTTTATCGAACATTGTTTTTCCACAACAGAATACAAAGAATATACATTTTAGGTGTTAAAACGTTGTTCCCGCGTAAATAAAAAAATCAATTTTTTGATTGAACTAGATTATATGCGCGCGTAAATAATCTCATTCATTTATTACACTCGAAGTTCTCAGTAATTTATTACACTCGAACCTCGCTTATTGCACAACTCCGGGACCGGAAACCCCGCATTTTGCACAAATCAGTGTAGCCATTAATTTTAGTGATTCCTAGTGGCAAAAAACGACACGACGCATGCGTAATTGGCGAAAGCGCCAGCGCGCTCAAGTAAGTTGAGTAAACATAACGTAGGGGGTTATTCTGAAATTGAAAACGCGTGCACGCTATCGCAGTTCCAATCGTTCTGTCTCTGTTTGCATGGGGTACAGACAAAGACAAAAGACGATTGCAACCGGGATTGCGCACGCGTTTTCAA
>JABFOV010002420.1:0-19968 GCA_022817685.1 Aradophagus sp. ZL-2020 | reverse complement strand
GATTGGATGTGAGCGAGAGGAGGTGGGGGGCGGGGTGGGGGGGTGTGGGAGGAGAGGTGAACGCGGGTAGCGGGGGTCCGCGGGAGGAAGGGCGAGGGAGGGGAGAAGTGGGGCTGGGGGCGGGGGGGCGGGGGGGAGGGGGGGGGAGAGGAGGGGGGGAAAGGAACAGGGGGTGAGGGGGGGGGGTTGGGGTAAGGGGGGTGGGGGGGGGGGGTTCACCAGCGGCTTGCCACCGCAATTAGTCACGCCGCGATTGCGGAATTAATATTCGCCGCGGTGCCGCGTAGGCGGACGAAATTCGCGACAATAAATTCGACGGCGGATCCGGCTCGACTTGAAATTACGCCCGGCACCGCGACAAAGAAGCGCCCGGCAAAAAATCAATTCAATTTATCCGATGCTAACCCATTTAGCGTGGCTGTCTGCGTGCTCCCGGCCATTCGTACGCTTCGTAATGTGAGGCCACGTTCGTTTGATTTTTTTTTTTTTACCCCGAACAAAGATTTTCGGTTTCAGAGTCAGCGCGGGTTTTGTTCGCGATAATTTAAAGGGATCTCGTCTTTTTGCGCGGATCAAACGAACGTGTTTGATGATTATTTTAGACGGAACGAGAATAATGAGAATAAAACGGTGTATCTTTTTGCGGCAATAACCGGGACAGTTTGAAAAGCTATAATTGATCGTGCGAGCGTACTTTTAGGGATAAAATAATTGATACGGATAATTTATGTTAAAAATTAGTAGATTTTGTATGAGTTAGAAATATTTGTTTAGAGACAATAATAGAAAACTTAATCGAAGTTCATGCTATGACATATCTAGAATACAATGTTATTAAGCCAAAGAGAAATCAAATTGAAAATATATGTAATGAATAATATCAAAAACAGTTTTCTTTCAATAATAGTCTCATGTTAAATATAATTTGTGAATACTACAATACTACGAATGACCAAACAGAATGATAAATGATCATAACAAACCAATTCAATGAAAAAAACTAATTTTGCATTAAATCTAATTTTAGGACGAAACTAAATTAACTTCAATTTGATTATTGGAAAGTCGATATCAGATACGCCAACACATCATTTATACATGTATTATTAGAGCGATATGAGGTCACAATATAATGACATAATTAATAACTTTAAATCTATTTGATTTACGATAATAACTCAACTCATTCAATCACGATAATACCGATCGTCAATCATCGTACGATATTTTTATTTTACCTCAATAGAAACAGTATACGCTAACAATAATTATTAAAACCAATTAAAAATCAAAAGTCATTGCTTCTTGAAAATAACCATTGTTTTCATGTTCAAAGACTAATGGAAATGAAGAGAAGCAGCTTTCTCTACTTTGTTTCAAAGAATGAAAAAAGAAACAATTTATGTAATGAAACGATTTTCCATTCGCTATTTTGATCATGTCTTGTACGTCACTTTAATCACAATTACAAATCGCAATTAATTTAGTAAGTTGATTGAATAAAATCAACATAATGTTACTCAGTCAAACACAAAATCTACAATTTAGCCACATCTTTTTCTCACTGCGTGTACAATTTACAAAACACTCGTGCAGTAATAACAAAAATTAGAATAACAATTACACGACATATTATACCCTACTCAACTTAACTACAAACGTGCACACATTCTCATCCCATCTAACTGCATTTTTATGACGAAAGAAGAATAAAAGATAGAGAAATTACCCGCTCCCTCCTGAAACGTCTTTTCTCACAATTTACCCCGTCGGTCTCAAAAGTAGGCGCTTGTTTAATTACAATAATCGCAGCCCAGCATGATTTGCGACTGCAAACTGGCGGCGCGAATTAGCCGCTGAAGGATGCGCCGACGAAAATAATGCAGATAAGTTTCATAATGTCGATTATTACGCAAAAGCGGTAATTTAGTACGCGGCGTCTTATTTGTGAAACAAAATTTCGAAGGCGCGCACCTTCGCTCCCGGCAATCGCACCTCTCGGATAGTTGACGAAGGCAAACTTTAATCAGGTCATGACTTTGTTCGGCTCTGATTTATCTATTCGACAAGAGCGCACTTATAGTACGTTGCGCGCATTTTAATTAAATTCGAGTGATTCATGGAACTGAATCTATCTCCCTCGCGATCGATCGGCCGGATCGCTTAAAGTCACTCGGCCGATCCAGTCTTTCCGCGGCCTTGAGTGTCGTTGTGCACTTTACACCGCGAGCTATTTATTTCGAATCAACGTACGCCTCGCAAAACAATTCGCGGAATTCTTTACCGCCGACACGGCGGCCGATGCAATTGACGTTAATCGTTGTTGTAAGAGTAATTTGTTAATTACTCTTTGTCGTTCAATTTGTCGATTAAATTGAAGCGACGTGGATGATTGGAGATGTCGATAACGCGAGCTTTGTTTTGTGTCGTATTAGTTTCATCGAGGATTAAGGCGCGATCTTTTTTTTTTTTTTTTAATGTCTCGAACAATTAATAAGGTAAATGTCCTAGTTAATGATAAGCTCTGTTTTGCGTTTGTTCATGCAGTTATGATTTCTGTCATAAAATTATGAATTTTAACAAATTAACATTGATATTATTATGAATGACAGTGATTGTTTTTCTTTTACATTATTTTATTACGATATGATAAAAATATGATATCTATTCTAGTATTCTAGCAGTAGCGTCTGTAATCGTCAATCGTCACTGTCATTGTTCTTTTATCTGTGTGCACACAATATCAAAATATTTGATGATTCAATTAAATAATGAACACCACACAATTCTAAACATCATTGACCTGATTATGTTTGTGTGACCTGTATTAGCAAATTGAATTATGCATGATGAGTTTTCACTTTGTATGCAATAACTTTGTATGCAATGGCATAATGTCAAAAAGTGCTTTAGATTGTGTTAATATTGATTTCAAACCTTAATTAAAATAACATAATCTCAAAGCGCACTTGGATATCATTCGTATTGCAAATACAAGTGCCTTTTTATAAGATATTCTTAAAATAAAATATTCTCAAGTGTCGACAATACATGTTTCAATTTTATTGACCGAACTCTATGAAGACATTATTTTTTGTGTTGCATATTCTCGATAAATGTTTTTAACATTCATCCGCATTTTATACATATTTCATGTTGATTCTTTTGTGAAGCTTAATGGTTATTAAAGTTGACTTTGAGCATTAAGACATTAAGCATTATCAGTTTAACGTGAACTGTTCTATGAAAAAATCCTATACATAGCAAACAATCAAATATTTTTAATTATAATTATAATTTAATTATAATTATATAATACAATCTATAAAATTAAAATAGATTTGTCAAATGTAAACAATGGAATAACTGAAGTTCAAATCTCGAACAATTTTATTGCCCATTATAAATTCAAATTTAATTTTACCGTGGATGTATTTTAAAATATATTATGTATAGAAAGATATTTTTATAATTTGTAGTAAATAAATTTCCTAGATTTTAATATATAAATAGATTCGTCTTGAGGCCAGTTAAATTATTTTTGTTTGTTCTGCTAGTGGGCGTTCCCACCATTTTCTTTCCTAATAAAAAAATAATTAAACATTTCCATGCATTTTAAACAATAACTTATTTCTTGTTCAATTTCCCAACTTTATTACTTTATATTTTAATTTTACGCCGCATATTACGATTACGCATTACTCCAGTTGCAACTACTTTTTCCTTAAGTTTAATAATTATTAATCAATTAAATTTCGAGGTTGTATAGAATTCAAGGACGACATGGTTCAGAGAGCGTGGTGAAATAACCGGAAAAAAACATTTGTACGAAGAAAATAATTTTCTACTAGATTTCTAATTTTATTTTTGGTATTACCGATTTTCCCATCATTATAATTTATATTCAAGATATTACATCACGGATCAGAAACAACAGAAATGAACATAAGGCACGTGAATAAATATTATCCACATTTGATTTGATATCCATAAAATGGATCATAAATAACCACCATATCTAATCGAAGCCATCGAATATCCATTTAACGTATAAAATAATACTACGTTATTATGGTAACTTTTCGTACACGGTATAATCATTTTTTATAATCCCTAATAGAAATAGCAGAAAGTGACATGGTTCTAACGCGCAGCATCAATATCGCCCTGATCAAAAAATATCCGAGCCAGATCAGTAAAATGTTCCCTCTCAGGGGTATATCTATATTTCTACTGAGGATGGTATGGCAGTTCTTGTTAAAATGATGGTATTATTCACAACAAAAGATAAGAAAATTGTCACGAATAAGATAACTCTTGACGATTTTTGGTATAATTTTTCTTCTCTTTGACATAGAACTTTACGAAATTTGTTCAACCGTATAGCTAAATCAAGAAACGAAAAAAAAAAAAAAAAAAAATAGTGGGGGAGAGGAAGTTGCATGACTAATAGGCAACTAATACAAAACCTGAAGATTTTCGTCAGTCAAAGGTGTTCCGCCCGGGCAACTTTGCAGCTGCCAGCGACAAAGCCGTGAAAGTGAAACGTCGGTTAAATAATGATTGGATAAGAAGAAAGTATCTTTCCGCGGCGATTTCATAGGCGACGCGCTTTGTCGCGCGGCAAAAACAATGCCGCCGTAAAACTCGCGCGCCGAATATCCCGCGAGTTTCACGCGGTAACCTCAACCTCCTCGGTCGCTGGCGACGAAACTTCCGCGTCTCTCGAGCGGCCGTTTTCACGAACGCCATTCACGGGCGAACTTGGTCCGATGCAATCGCGAGATTTACGGCGCCGATTTCCGGGGGAAAAAAGCGCCGGCCCAATATTTCACGGTGACGCGTTTACGAGCCAACTTAATCGTTTTACGTGCCCCTTTTTCGCGCGTCTATTTCAATCATTACGTAAAAATGATGCCGCTCAAGTTTATTATTCAATAAAGCAGCTTTTCTATGGCCAAATCGTTTACAGCCCTCGTAAACGTATTAATTTTGTTAGCAACGCTCGTCATTTATTATAATAAAAGATATAAAAGATTACTGTACGCGTTGTTATTAAGCTTATCGATTTTCAATTTCCACTTTGTAAACTATTTCCATATTAACGGTCAACGAGTGTAGTAATATTTATAACGAGATGTAGCGGTATGAGAGATTGTACAAAATTTCCATTACGCGCGGAGAAATTGTTTAAAACATATATTAAATAAATATAGATACAGTGGATTTGACTTATAGTGAAATATTGATTGAATTTCTCAATAACATTTTTCAACATTAACATTTTTTTTTTTTACCACAAAAGTATCGCTTATTTGAAATTACACTTTTTGTTGGTTTTTTCTTTGACAAAATATATACATTCTTGTTAAATGTACATTAAAAAAAAAAAAAGACACCTCCTATCTCAATCTTAATTTTGCAAACACTTTATGGTAGCTTATGTTATTAAAAATGTACAAGTTAACAGTTATACTTTCCTCGTTCAAACAGTTACCTATTAGCTTGCTCGTGGAAATCAAACGTCGGTTACGAAAACTTATTCCCGCGAATTGTTTAATCCGCAAATTCGATTTGCGCGTAACCGCGGCGCAGTTAAATCATCCGAGTCGTTAAATCCACGATTGACCCACATCGCGATTCAATAATCCGGCACCGTAAAATAATCCATTATCCTTTAAAATAAACTACCCATAAAATTTCGTTCGCGCGGCCGTGGTGGCCGTAACGATCGGTCGGTCAATTTTTAACCGGCCGTGGTCGCCGCCAAAGTCGCGGCTCGAGTGTCAATAGTTTTTTCGCCCGAAAGTCACGGAAAACGAGGAAAAAAGTTAAGGGTGAATTCGTTGCTTCTATTTGTTCCCGCGGAAAAACATTGAAAGAAAATAACAGAAAAACGCCTGAAAATCATGCGCAGGAAGTTTGCAACGAATTCCAAATACCATAAACTGTCAATCGAAAAACATATACTTCTAAACGAAGAAAGTATACGAAAACATTAATCGCTTTATTTTACATCGCGCCGATATAAATTCGAGTTTTGATTTTGACTGTCGATGGACGAAATGATATTTTATAAAAAATTCGTTGCAAATTTCTTGCACGTTGAAAAATCACAGAAAATGCACATTGACGAAGTCGCTTTTGGAGCATTAAATGTACCACGTCGCGATCGTGTGTGATAACTCGTGGCGCTGCGTAATTACGCGCAAATCATGAGCCGTCCCTGGCGATAATCGCAGGCCGAAACGGCGTTGGAAACGGCGACCCAGATAGCGGAGTGCGACTTTACGACGGAACTTGGAGCCGCGCGCACGCGCGGCGCTCGTGGTTTCGCCCTTTCGCAGCCAATTTCAGGGCTCGCGCGACCTTTTTCGGACCTGCCGGGCCCTGCTTCGTCGAATCCGTTCGGCAAAATGAAAACGAATCTCGGCGCGCGAGACCTCGTTGCCACGACGACCGTGGCTGAACTCGCGCGCCGATCTTGAGAATTTACGGCAAATATAACACTCATTGATTTCGATGCGACAAGTGCACCATTGTTCCTTTATTTGTGCGAAATCGCTCGCTCGGCCGACCATTCTTTCGCTCGCTTGCGATTCGGCCTAATTATTTTGCGTTGAGAGGCTTTCGTTCGACACAAAATCAAAGGCCTTTTATTTCTACTTTGACTGGCGGAATTGCATTCGATTGGATTGACGGAAGCAAACGGAAGCGAGCGATGGTTTGCGACGTTCCCGCCGAATAGTCGAGGGTTCGTTGTGTTTTAAATGTGCCTCGTGTGTTTTTGCACCAAGCGACGTTGATTCGCAGTATTGCAGTTCTCGGACAAATATTTGAAGTGATAAAGTAATACCACTTTTCGAATACTTTGTTGCATGTTACACTTCATCCTTGATTATTAAGTAAACTAATAATGACATGAAAATATGAGCAAGGGGTATCGTCGTGAAGGAAAAGAGATTGGAAAATTAAACAAGTTGGGGGGAATCTCGCTCCAGCGAAATTATTGTTTATTCTATTTTAACATAAAAACAACTTTGTAATAAAGATGATGCCACAATAACCTTTCTCGGCTTTGCTGGAGGAAGCTCGGTCGGGATTACGAAAATAATGCCCGAACTTTTCATTTAATTTCGAGTCGCGAGCGTATAATTACCCCGAATCTGGGTCACAAAACTGGCCATCGATTCTCGGAATTGCCGAAACTGCAGCAGCCGCCGAGAGACGCGAGCGCGTGCCAGGAAAAATTATTCGTGAACTTGCAAAATCATGCTCGGCACGAGAATCTGTTCCGTCCTACGCGTGACTCAGCGCCGACTTTTCAGCGGTGCATAAATCGATCGGTTGATAAAACGCTCTTGCGAAATCGCGCAAAGAAATTTGTCATCGTGAACGTTCGGATTGCCCGCTTTTTCTCAAAGTCACAGCGCCGCTTCGTCCTCTTTTTGCCTCCGTTTTCTCTTTCCCCGAGCAAGTGTACGTTCCCTGCAAGTTCAAAATTATCTAAAGTCGATAATCTCCCAATAGCCGTTTCGCAAAAAAGTCCAAGTTCGTAATTCGTGGCTCTTGCCACGTGGCAAACTTGGCGCATATAAGAGATCTATGATTTCGCCCATTAACAAACTTCGTGGCACGTCATCTTAGTCCGATTTCGAACTTCGTGCTCTGATCGTTATCTGGTTTTCCAATCGCATGTTTGTTATTTGTATGACTACTATTTCTTAAATATTTCATCCCGAAGTAGACGTTTTATACGCTTTTTTACCTCGTTGTCCCTTTCGTTATCGATTGTCCTTTTTTTCTTCCCGCTAGGCATGTAAAAGTATTGACGAACTAAAATTGGAGAATGCAACAAATGTTGTAGTAGATTTTGGGTGAGCGAAAAACCGATAACGGTTGCGACTGTCCAATTACCCGTGCCGAAGTGCGATCAACGTGTGCGAACCGGCCGAGTTCAAAGGAAAAACAAGCTCAAAGTATAAAATTAATATCGTAACAACGTCGCGAACTTTTACGGGATATCGTTGAGTTTGCAGCCGGGTGTAAAGTACACGCCGCGCGCGGCCAGTATCAATATTTTATTTCTGTTACTTTGAACGTTAATTAACTTCGCGAAATTATGTAAACGTGATTGCTTCTTATAAATGTAACGCAATCAGTTAGAACTCGGCCGAGATGGAATTTATAATTCACTGCGCACCGTTGCCCGAAATTGATCGTTTTATTTGCCAAATCAACGACGAGAGAGCATCGTGGAATTTCCGCGATGTTGTTCCGCATAAATTGTACGTCGAAACGGCAAATTACGGGCAAAGTTGGAGCAACGATTGCAGCCGGGGTCGCGATTCTTCGAGCCTCGCTCGCGGGCCACGGCCGAAATCAAATATTGGCCGAAAAGTAGGTAAACAAATTTTCAGCCCGGCTGGGGTAATCTTGGAGCGCCGGCGCCGGCGCCGGCAAAACAAAATGGTCCGACGATTTTCCCCGGCGAAATGTCACCGCTCTGTGACTCGATGTCCCAGGCTCTGTGTGGCTTGGCCTGACGTGCGACCTACTTTCCGAATGGCTTGCTCGACCCTCCAAGTTCAAAGGGTTCGAAGCCAGTCACGTATAAATAAAGTGCGAACGTTATATCAACCACGTGTCGTGACTTAATGAATAAGCCTTTTAACGTCAATTCCGCAAGCTACGACATTTTACAACACTTGCCGAGCATACTCCAATGACTGCTCTTAGCCTTATCCAAGCATCAACTAAGTATTAACTTTGATATCGATTTAGCTTGCCTCTCGGCTCATTTTTCACCGCACGAAAAGTTTTCGGAGGAAAATTATCAACGATGGGTAATCGATGGCATGACGTTAATTCAGTTGAAATGATTATGGAACGAATATAGTTATGATCACGAGCTTGATCAATTAGTTGCTTCTAAATGTGAGCGAACGTTATTAACGTTCCTTTTTTTATCGACGAATTCAAACTTGGAAATAATATTATAAAGTAAAAATTTAGTTTTCAGTTTCATTGATCATTTTTTCTACGAACATTTTAGGAGAATGCAAGTCAAATAAAATGTGATTATAACGCAAGGTTTGTGCTATATTTGGCAGTTTTTATAGCAAAATAAAAGTATTGTTTGATCAAATTCAGACCTCGTTTTCTTTTTTTACTTGGAATATTAATAATTGAATATGGAAAATGTTTATTCCTGAGTGTAACTGACACGTTATTTTTATCTTTATTAATTTTTTATTCTAAAGACCAGTAGTACCGAAGTTACTGTCAGTAATATTTTCGCATTAATCAATCTTGTATTAGTTTTTTTTTTTTTCATAAAAACAATACACAACAAAATCACGAACGAAAAATTAATCAATGATAATTTATGAATAGTAATCAAAATTAATTTTCTTCCCTCAAGTCATTAATCGTTGTATCATTAATTCCCAACAATCTCTTACAATTCCATAATTGATTATTACTTGTAATTCATTATCGTTTGTAATTCGTAAGCGTTAGTTTCACATCACTTCGGGCGATCGATAATTTTTCATCAACATTCAACGAATTTTTCATCAAAATTTAACAAACCCGGCGCCATAAATAATACCTACGTGGCCGCTTTGGAATTAACCTCGCATAACTGATAAACGCTCGCGAAATTTCTCGCCAATTATCTCCGTACATTAATCATTCCTCTTTCATTATTTTCAGAAGCCTTTGTTTTGGTTATTGCAAATGAACGTCTGTCTTTTAATTATTCGATTACGCCGCAGAACATCAAATTAATCAATTTATTTATTCCGCGTTATCGCACGTCCGGGTTGAGTCTAGACCAACTTTACACACCGCTTGAGAAAATGTTTGCTCGAAACATGCGTCATATCAATAAAGATACGTCGCGGCTCGTCGTCACGCAGCGACGTCGTAAAAACATCACGACGATGACCGCAAAAATCGACTCCGACAATCGGTCAGAGACAAACCGTATCGCCGCGCGTTCAAAGTATCGCTTCGGCGAGCATTCGTCTTGGCGAAATCCCCGCTGTCGGCCAGGCCAGAATTCGATTACGACATTCGCCGAGGAATCAGAGTACAAACTGCTAAACCGAATTCGACTGAATCCCGTCGGTCGCAAAGAGATCCAGACCGATACTCAATGTCACGTGGAAATTGCGTGTGTCCGAGATCGTTTCTCGATAAACCATCGATGAATTATCGAATCAGAGGCACATCGCGTTCGGTTTGTTAGACGTATAAGCAACGAGAAATGAAGAAAGGAAAATTGTATCTGTTTCTCATTGATGGTATTGAAAAGACATTTGTTTGTTAGATAAAAATGAAAATAATTCAATATTTGGTGTTGGATCAGAAGAGGGAAGATTGAAATATTAAACGCTGAAAAAAAAAAAAAAAAAATAAATAAATAAATAAAAGAAGAATTAAGTGCATATATATCAAGTGAATTTCAAATTTTCTTTTTTGCATACATTCTGAATCAGAACTCCACCTTTTGCTTCAAAATTTTAAATTCCGGATCGAAAATAATGTTTCAAGAATGCGAGATTTATTTATTTGAAATTTATTTATTTAAAACTTTAAAATATAGTGCACAACTGTTTCAGTAATATTTTACTTAGTATTGATTTCCATGTAATATTTTGCAAAAATAAAACGATATCACATTTTATACAATGTTTTCCAAGTTGATATGAAAAAAAAATTGAAAACTATACGCACGCTTTAAAATTGCAAACAATCAATGTCAAAACTATTCCACGTTGTTTTCGTGACCCCTTTTCTTCTTTTCTTCCTCCTTCAAATTCTTATTTTTATCGCCATAATTTCACCGTGCGCCAGTCTCGTAAAATCTTTACTCGCGCTCGATTCCTCGCAGTACAGTTCTGATGCCTGAATAAATATCAATTACCCCAATTTCGAGGACGCAATGATTATTAATCGGAAACAGATGTGCCGATACGTACGAGCGATGCGTAAACGACTCTGTTCGTTAACCCCGAAGTTTTCGGTAAAAAATAATAACACGATATAAGTATGGCATTTAAAAATAAACCAAACTATTTTCCTCTCCTTTTTTTCGTTCTTTTTTTACACCCGGTGCAATTATAACACCGGCCGTGACTTGGTCTGTCAATGACAGTCATTCGAACAATAAACACTTCGAAATGGCAACAAAACGGCCGGAATGATATTACAGATCAGTGGCGCGAAAAAATAAACGGTAAAGTAAGCGCGCGACCAGGCGGAGGCAGGCCCCGGTGTCTGCCAAGAATTTCAATATTTTTAACGTCGCGGACTGTTTTTGCACGTTTCCACGCCATCGAGCTCGCGTAATCGGCACGCATGCGCGCCGTTTTGCCGTCGATCCGAGCGCGGACGGGGGCGTTGTGCAACCGTCTTTGGCATTATTTCTAATCGCCTCGCGCGCGTAAACAGACGCTCGAGAAAATGGGACGCCCCGAAATGTGTCACGTACGCGAACGATTGATAAGACTGTTGCACTTGCTCGTTTTGTCTGTCGGATTCTTAACGAGAACGTGTTTTCGATCGATCGTGTATACAGATCGTTGGAAGACAGACAATTGAAAGATATATAACGCACGAGGATATGAGAATTTTTTATTTATTTTTTCTGCGAGAGAAAAGTTTGGTTTCAAAATACTTGTCACTGGAATTCAATCGTTTTAAATTGACATGTTTACATTTGGAAATTCAGATCTACTGTGTAAAAACAATTGTCTCATTTTAAAACATTTTTCGCACCTACAACATTAAAAATATATTCATCATATTTAAACATGTGATTTTTTGTTTTAACACAATTAACTAAATTATCATACAAATTGGTATAAATTTGTTTATTTGATTCAATTCAACAAATTATTATTAATTTTTCATATTAATGAAATGAACTCAAGTTGAATTCAAATAACCAGGCACCGACCGAATATTTTTTGTCGATTTAAAATTACTGTTTTCAACAATATAATAACAGAGTTTAAACGAATTAAACTCTAGAAAATGGTCACTTATCGTAAAAAGAATACTATCAAATTGCATGGATTTTCCACTCAATATTTCAAGATGGGAAAACCCTTGCATGATAAGTATCATTATTCCCATTTAGAAAAACTGAATCCAACATCCTCGGAATGTTCTAAATGTCGTTTTGTGTTTCATTTTAATAACCGAAGCAGTTTCATTAAAACAGTTATTTGAATTTAAAAGTATATTTTTAAGTAGAAAACCAACACTGTAGAAAAACAAAACGAGTTTCGGAACAGTCGAGATATTCTATTGACTGTTATATAATTTGACACAAATTGGAATCTGACAAACACAGCGCTAAAACTAAAATATTCATTCAACGTCACAACGCCTCATTCGAACAACCGGAAGAACCAATCGTCAAGTGAAAATTTAATTACCCCCTTTTAATGCGAACATCGATCGTTGAACAGAAATTGATTTGAATTTAAATATTTATCTAATAAACATTTCATCGAGTCTTCAAATAGATTACGAATTTTTGTATTTTAATTACTAATAGTTTCAAATAAAACCAGGATGAACAAGCATGGAATTCAATCAGGCACAAGAAAGCTGCAGTTTACTTTCTTGAAAATTAAGCAAATTAAGTTGATAAAAATATCACTTGCACAGCTATCGAGAATCATTATCGTTATACATGACTGATTATATCCCAACAAATTTTACTGAGAAAAAGAACTTTTTTAATCTATTTTTACGCGTGCACGTTTTACAAGTTATTCATCGCCTTAATTTTACATATTCGAACCTTGTTATTTCTAAGTACACTCTCGCCCGAAGAAAATGTTGAACGAAACAACTCACTTTGCTTGACTTTGCAAAATTTAATCACAAACTTTGCTCAAACGTGAGAAACTCATTCCCAATTGCCTGAAAAATAAATCTACAATTTTACGAATAATCATGACGGAAGTGAATAGTAAACAAATGCTCTAAAATTAAAGTATACATACCGTAAAATTAAAATTTAACTAGAAATGCCAACCAGTGCGGTTTTCTACGTTCGAAATCTAGCGATTGGCTGAACTTCAAGATCAGCTTTTATTTTACAATTATCTACTTTTAAGGTAGAAAATCCATTACACACAGCAATCCTGAATTTTGTTGAAATTTTGATGTCATCTTTTCCAAGTATCACACGATTGAGATGTAAAATAAAAAATATAGGTAACGGGTCTAGCAACAAAAATAACTCACTCGAAAGTGAGCCCCAAAATACATTACTGTTATGGAAAGGACTGACGATTCGACTGAAAATTCTTATATTTCATGGGGAAAAAACGCATACTTATATTGATATTTAAATACTAATATTTATATAAGCAATATTTAAATAAGCAATACAAAAACTGCTACTACTAATATTCTATTTTTTCGATATTAAAAATTTTTTGAAATAATATTATTATAACAACCGACGCTTGACTAAGGAAGTCATGGATTTTCTATCTCAACTGGCTAACCGTTTTTTCATCTCAAGTACGATTGCAATTGGTACCGAAACTTAGCGGTCGTGTATTTTCGAGAATTAGTCAGCATCGAATTACCAGCGGGCTCTAAATTCATTCGTCTTGATCCGCGCGATTGTGTCGCGCGTGGGCTTGTCGGGAACATTGCCCAAGGAATGTAAACAGCCTACTACCGAGCCAGCCGGATAATGCATTCCCAAAGAATGATCGAGCTGCTCATGATATATATATCATATCGCGTTCCAACGAAAATCCCGTTTTTTATTCGGCCGCTCACTTTCGCGTCCCGCGACTTTTGCGACGACCGTAAATTCCAGCCAAGTGGCATTTCTGCTCCGATGATAATATTTATTTCCGATGATAATACAATATAACTGGAATGAATGGACAGGCTTCTTATTAATAATCCAATAACGCGAGAAACGGGCATGGGTCGCCGGTATTTTTAACGCTTAATTGTCAACCGAATTATTGCGCAACGATTTGCTTTCCGTTAAAAATAGCCAGCTTACTGAAATAAAATTGACGCGGCTTTTAAAAGGCGCAATTAACGCGGCGGTAAAAATAGCCGGGCGCAAATTTTCCGGGGCAGCGACACGACCGAGCCGCGGCCGGCGAAAAGGCCGAATGGAAAGGAGAGAAAAAGGGAGCAGACAATTTCGTGACCCGAGATTGTTTGGCAACAAAGTAATTGTGTTAAAAATTTCGTCGACAAAGCGGTGATATGTTATCTGGTCTGGCTTTGTTAGTCCTTGATATTTCGGTTTCGCCAGACGATAAGATCGGATGGCTCGCACGTAAATGGATTTCGTTGAAGAAATGAGTTTTAAGTTTGAACGTCAAAGAATAGATTGGCCAACAAAATTTAGTAATAACATTCGTATTAGTGGTAAAATAATAGTTACAGTATTGGCTAATTTTAATGCACACAAATTTACCTTTTTTTACTTTTTTTTTTTTTTTTTTTTCATTTAATTAGACCAAGAAAAATGTTGAGTAAAATTTCATGCCACTTTTTCAAGTTTGAACAATAAATTACGTTCTCCTTTTTTTCTCTTTTGCATTTGCTAACGTAGTAATTAAAGTAATTGAAAAAATTAAATCAATTAAATTAATTTTATATTATTTAAAAATTAATTAAAATACAAGTCTCTACTTATTGAAACACTCATAGCAAATGATGGGCTCAACCGGAGTAAGAGTGACACTTTGGGGTAAACGTGGCATATCAAATAATTTTTGTAAATCCTAACAATTTTAGTTTTTTTATTGATTAATAATCATGACTAATCGATGAACGTGAATAAACAACGGAAGACGAAAAAGTGATTTATGTATATAAAATATGAGGTGTCACATTTACCCCGTGGTGTCACTCTTACCCCGGTTGTTACAACAGAAAAAACTAAGCCGTTATCAATTGTTTCAAGGTTTATAATCTTTCTGTTTATATCACCGCCAAGTATAATGGATGAGCGCTATATTGCGCCCTTTCCAAGTGATTGGCTAAATGCACATAATTCTATTAATACCCATAATGAGATATTGAGCATCGTATTTGCTCGTTCGTAAACACAACTACGGCCGAAAGAAAATCAATAGCTCATTTTAATTTTGCAAAGTGTTAATTTTACATCGGTAAATAAATCCCGGCAGCCGTGAGAACATAAAATGTCAAATGTCAGGCGTGAAAAATGCATGGCCCCCGCGCATCAATCGAAATAGCAATTCTTGTTGTTTACTCATGACTGCAGTTTGTTAAAAAAGTAATGCCAAAAGAATACGCAAGAAAAAGGGGGGGGGGGGAAACGATAAAGAACGGTCGGAAATTCGTACGTCAATAGATGATCGATTCGATGCCGAGAGAGGCGCTCAGGTCGGACGAATCCGTCGACGTAAAAAGATCTAAACAGCCTGACTTTTAATATTGAATGAATCTCGATATTCTCGTTACAATGACCGACATTGGAACTGGGGCTGCGTCGGCTGTGCCAGTAACCGAGTAAATAATTTAATAATGGAACTGTAGAGCGAGAGGGAGCTGTTTGCTTTATCGATCAATCGGTTATTCAGCCGTTCGTTTGTTCGTGTGATTATTTGCCCGGCGCTATTTCGCCGTCGCTGACATTTTCCAAACTAATTCCACTTACCTTGTCAGACGAAAAATCGTCCTCCCGGGCTTCGGGTTTTGTGTCCGTTTGTGACTCATCCCGAACCCCATCCAGCTTCTTATGGAGATCGTCAAATTTATTTCGTTCTTTTTCCTTTTTGATTGCAGATTTATGCAGTATTATCGTCCTAGACTGACGCCGTGCTAACTCCAAAGTAAAACAGGTGAGCTGAAATATAAATGTAAATATTGAAGATTTCAAAAGAAAAATAGAATTTAAAAGAAAATACTTTGGATTAATAGATTGTTTCACGCATAGAAAGAAAATGAGTATTGACGGAAAAATGTAAACTTTGGGTATGCCAACACAATTTACGTTTACGTGATTAAATTTTCGTCGCTGAAGTAACAAGTTAATTTTCCTCGACAGACATTTCCAATTGCAACAAAAAATGGTTCATTTCACGAAAATAAATAGTAGAGTCGTAGTATGATTAAAAAACTGGATTGATGTTTGCTAAATATTATGTTGTTAAATATAAACCTGACTTTTCATTTGTGAACACGGATTTTCTATGAATAACTGTACTAATTGATAGCAGAGAACATTGACGCCTGTATATTTGTGTTCAAAATTAAGAAGCTGTACTATCGTGTACAAATAATTAGAAGAATAATTAGAATACAAACAATCAAAATGAATAATTAAATAGTCAGTGCAAATATTCAGATATTCGTGTGAAATATTTAGATTATTGTTTAAAATATCTGATTCAACTAAGTGCGATACTTCGATTTGAAAAAATATCTTGTTGCTTTTATCGTAAAAATTTAATTTTAAACATTTCAACATCTGTAAATATGAGTGTAAGTTTTCCACATGGAAATATGCACAAGATTAAAATTGTTGAAAAAAATTGAATAAAAAATGTAAAGTAAAAGTATGTACTTGAAATCAGCTTGAAGTAAATGTACGTACTTCGAATTCATTGTTAAAATATCATCAAATTTGTGCAAATATTTCAAAGTTCCAATCGTGTGGACATTTCCACGTGGAAAAATTTGAACGCACAATTTGAACAATATACACTACAAAATAAACTTTAATTTTCTGCAATTTTTTTTACTAAGTCTCAATTTTCAACACCCAACGCTCGTCCCCGTTGTAACTGTATTCATGCTTTCAAACGAATGAAAAGTAATTCCGCTGTCCGTTTCCTCCAACAACGATCTTGTAAATTGAAATTCCCTCTGACAAAGCAGCAGGCGTTAACGAAATTAAAAAGCAACGGTTCGCAAAATAACGTACCGGATAATGACACCATAAATAGCGAGTTAGAAGCGACAGTTGGCGCCTGAAGCGTGCGTTTCGTTCGCTTATTCAAACCAAGTGGCGGCTAAGTAGGTTCGATGCGAGATTTACGGGAGCGACGCGATCTAGAGATCGCCGGCGATGATCGCGGGCGTAAAAACATCGTGAAATATTGAGCGGGCGGGATAAAGTGCAGTCTAAGGGAAAGCGTTCGAGATGTATATATATATATGGTCGCGCCGAGATGGCGCGGCGTTCGCGCGCGCGATGCAACGCGCCGGCTCGCTCGCGGCGCCATTGTTTACGCCAGATTTAGCGGCGTTACCGTAACCCCGAACGTTACGACACGCGATGCGCGAGCGTTTTACGGCCACCGCCGGCCGCTCGTTAATGGGCCTTATTCAATAGCTCGGCGACGAGCGACTATCGCAACGTTTCCTTTTCATGGCGTTCTCGTCGCCGCCAAGGATTTTGCCCGAGCCAGCTGGAAAGCGAGACCTAGAAAATCGGCCTTTTTTTCCTTAACTCGCGCTTCGTTTCTATTCTCAAACAGAGATTGTGGAATAAAAGTGCGACTTTTATTTTTACAATTTTAAAGTCAGAAGTTGCAAATGTATGAAGGTTGTTTTGATATTTAGTGGAAGCATTTCGAAGTGTTACTATTAAGTTACATTTACAAACTTGCAAGTTTACCGTTCACTGTGAAAAATTCTGCAAATTTAATTACATCGTAAATGTAATTACGTTAATTAAACGTAAATGTAATTACACGTTTCATTGCATCACTCTAATTCTGTTCTGTAAATGAAAATTACATTTTTATTATATGCCCGTTATTGCAAAATAAAAAACTTGGAACATAACGACGACTGGAGACAATGCTATTATGTTGTCGACGTGTCAGACTTTGAAATTGTCTCGTACGTTCTTTAAAAGAGTTTAGGGATTTACGGGAACCTTTCAGGATGGGTAATGGTAGCCTCGAAGAAGTATCTGCTGTAATTTCTGCTTAAGATATCCGAGTTCGTTATTGTTTAATGTTTCGGAAATCCAGTGTTTTCGTAGTTTTATCAGAATCGGTTGTTTATTATTGAACAAGGATATAATCGATAGAGTGGAACCAATTTATCTGTCATATAAACCATCATAGAGTATTTATTTTAATTAAAGCTTGATCCAACTTGATATTGCAATTATCAATAATTCCATTAATACGAAATTGCAATTGACTGCAAATTTTTAATCGATTATTCGGTGTTCGATGAATTACCCTTTCATGGCACAAGTCATCTCATCATTTTCATTTTCTGCGATCCATCGTCATCGTTATTTTTTGGGCAAATCAAACAATATAGCTTACTTGAAGTAGACCCTTTAATCCCAATGGGCAGACTTAAAATTGAAAGGCAACTTCAACTTGAGTTCCTTTAAACTCAGGCACTCAAGTCAGCAATTACAGCAAGTGGACATCCATCAATTAATAATTTAAATTCTTTCGATTCTACGGCTCTTCAATAAGTCGAACTGTCAAGTGCTTAAAAACACATCAGTTTATCTAGCGGTCCGTTATTCCACTTCCCTCCGTCGTTCGACTCGACAAAGTAAATATTTTTTCTCACAATGGGACAACACCCCAAGTTCGCGATTCCTCGCTTCAACTCTGGCCTATCGATCAAACCGCCCAGTTTCTTTCGGCAGTCCGCGAACGCCGAGAGCATCCGTCTGAGCGACGCGTTCAAAGGACCTTCACAGTAGATGACTCCAAAGTCAATAAAGGCTTCCGACAGTTCGATCGCGAGCTCGCACACACTCGCACTAACCAACCAATTCTGTTACACCGCTTAGGGTGATTGTTCGAGCCTTTGTTACATCAGCGTACATTGTTTATTTATATATTTTCAATAAATTTCATACATTTTCAGAATTGGTACAAAAGTCAATTATATCAATTTTATATCAACTGTGAACTTTACACTCACAAAAATCTTTACCTTCGTTCAAGAATCACTAAGTTTTGCTATTATTTTCTTCGATTAAAACCTAATTTCATCCAGTCAAGACATTTTTTCTTGGCTTAATCACTTAGTATCTTGGACCAAGGAAACTTTTCTCGGCTCAAGAAAATTTATTCTTGGAAAAATATCAAGATACATTTTGTCTTGAAGCAAGAAAATTTTTATTCACTCAATGAAGATGAATTACATTATTCAAATAGGGAAAACTGGATAGTTTTACTATTCGAATGAAAGAGTTTACTATTTATTTATCCTAATCACTTCTACAATATCAAAAATAGCAAATCGCAAATTTATATCCACTCAATCAACAAGGAAAACTTCATCAACGAATTCTACCTCGATTCAGAATCGCTCCTATCCCCCGCGGATTCTTGAAAACCAATCAACGAAATCGTGTCAAGAATAATACATCGGCCGCTTTTTCACCGCGCGAGCTAATCGACAGGACGCGCCCAAGTGATTGTTTTCGTTTCGCCGTGCGACACCGAACGTTCGGCGAGCACGCGACAAAAGATGGCGGAATGCCGACGAAAGTCTCATCATCTTGGGTCAAATAATTGGACCGGCCGCGCCGTCCCAGCGAATTCCCGCGTCGAACTTGGCCGTCGAACTTTTTTAATTAAACGATTTTCAACTCCGCTTTTCTTCACCCGAGATTAATCCGTTCGTTCCTTCGCCCAGCTAGATTACACGGCGCGATTCTCCGCTCCCCGCGGTCTTCGGCGTTCAATTTTTCGTCGTTCGATTCGCGCCCGGAACTGACCGTCGACCCGCGCGAAGCCACGGAAAGTCGGCCTTGAAATTTGAAATACGATTCCGCGCTCATCTCAGTGAAATCTTGTTTTCCATTTTTATCGTTCGAAACCCGACGATCGATTATTGCCGCGAAAGCGCGAAAAGCCCACTCCAACGTCCGAAATATCAAATTTCTCCCGAGAAGCACCGCAGTCCGCTTGTCCCGTCAGTCCATTATCACTCCTGGAA